>CM029020.1:34229453-34463092 GCA_016801055.1 Panax notoginseng
AAAAGGGCTATTTATTACGAATTATTGAAGTTCCGAATTATTGAGTCTGAATTGATTTTTGTTACAAAAATTGTTTTAAACTGTTTTGCATTTTGGTGCATTTTGTGAAAAAAGTGTTTTGATGTGTGCTAAGGAAAATTTGGTTTATAAATATATTATTATATTCAATTTTCTACTTTGGTGTTCTAAGCAATTTCCTATAAATAGGTGCTTAGGTTAGAATTGAAAATCACACCACACAGAAACTGAAGTTTTCTCTCTATTTCTCTCTCTATATTATTGAGTGTATTCTTGTGAGTATTTTGATATCTTGAGTGTTGCTATACGGTGCAAGTTCGTTCAGCTTTATTCTAGTCAAGAGTACTGCTCTTTTGAGGTAAGGGATTGTAAGGGATTGTAAGGGATAATAAGGGATGTATTTTTTTAAAATGATATTATTTCTTTCAATATCATTATACCGGAATATTGGTAAAATTTTTCTTGTGAAATTCTTATCTTTTCATGTCGGGATTACTATTCATGAGTTACTATTCACGAGTTACTATTCATGAGTTACTATTCACAAGTTACTATTCACGAGTTACTATTCACGAGTTACTATTTATGAGTTACTATTCACGATGGGTTACTATTCATGAGTTACTATTCATTAGTTACTATTCACGAGTTACTATTCACGGGTACTATTCACTACAAAATTGATTTTTTTTTTCTAACCAAATTATAGTTGATTTATGAATATTACTCTGGAGATTAAAACTATGTATTGATTATATTTTTTATTATCATATATAACATTTTTATAACGCTGATGTTGAAATTCTCTTTCACTGGAGTGTAAAGATGGGTAGATTATTGGTATGATCATGACTAGGGTTCTCTTTGTCCAGTAGTGAAAAGTTGAATTGTGACTGGTATGATCATGACCATTGAATTTATAATTGAATATCTTTAGCTTAAGTGCAAAGGTGAAATGATCAACATGGTTATAATTATTGATTATATAAATTCTGAAATGATTATATATTTCTTTGAGATAATAATATTTGGCTTGTAGTGCAAATATGAGCTGTTGAGGAATATTTTTGGCCTGTAGTGCAAAGATGAGTTGTTGATGAATATCTTTGGCCCGTAGTGCAAAGATGAAATTATTAGTATGATTACGAATATGAACTGTGATTTGGTATAATCATGATCTTTGATGTTTCAGGTAAAGACAAGTGATGAAAATTATCTTTGTTCTGGATGAGAAGAGGAATTTAGAACTATAATTATGATTATGAGTTATACATGTGATTGTGGACAGGAATTGTTGATTAATGTTACAGGGATAAAATATTGTTGGTGACTTTTAACATGGAGAAGATAATAGACTTTATGGTCTATTTGACTCTTCTAATGGATTGCTCGCTCCGCTGCAACTATGGTTGAAAAGTTTTATCATCTACCATATGTTCTAAATCTCTGATTTAATTCTGTTGAAGGCTATTGATAATTTAATTATCTTTAGTCATGATATTCTTTACTGAGCTAATTGTGCTCACCCTTTTATTTCACAATTCCTTTCAGGTAATAAGAGTGTAGCTGGGTCGAGCGGGAGTAACAGGAGAATAGAACGGTGGTCATCATTTAGTAGTTATATTTGGTGAATCATCTAGGGTGAGGCGAACCCAACGTTGGAATGGTGTTTTGCCACTATCATATAAGATGTCTAATGATATACAATCTCGTGTCATCATAAGACCGGGATGTGCTCATCCACTTGCTGAGTATATTTACGAGCACTACCTATATAATCTTGGTGTTTGTTTGAAGTATAATTCTCAATTAGAGACAGTGGAGATAATGATAAGTCAAGAGAAGACTCACCATTGGGAAGAATATGATAGTAACCTTCTTATTTTTCTTTGGGGTCTATTGGGTCAACCAAGGATAATTCTGTGGCCATATGATATCTATCATAACCTAGAAGTATGGCCTCCCATGTACGAGGGTTTCCTTGAGCACTTCCCAAAGATTCTAATTTCTAAAACAGTTTTTGACTATACCTTTATGTAATGTGTCATTGTGACGTGCTATCCAAGGTTGGGACATGAGTCACAGTTGGTATATATTTGTACCCAAACTCATAGCATATGTGTTGTTGTATTTCGCATGACAATTATTGTAATAAAGTTATAGTTGTTATCTGTACCACGTATTTGGCGACTCAGAATAGGTTGGGTGGAATGGACCTATTTTGGGGGCGTTACAATTAACAAAAACTATGAATCTAAAAATACCAATCAATTAACACAACTTAATAACCTTAATTTCATGCAAATAATAGAGAATTAGGCTTACAACTTCACTTTAAGTCTCACTCTGATTATCACACCTTATTCCAATTCAATTCACTATCTCAGTTCATTAATCAAGAACACTTGAGTAAAATTAGCCATCTCTCAATGCACTAACACCGCATTAACTTAAATTCATAAATTAGATATAATTAAGCCAAACACCCTAATTAACTAATTCACTATATCTCTATGTGAAATTAAAATCAAAGAAGGTTTAAATTCCAAGTTCTTTACCCGATTACATGCGACGCTAGATATATCTTTATCCTAACATACATCAAGATTCATTAAAACACAGGATTCAAGAACACATGCTAAAGTGACTAAGTCTAGATTCATACATCATCTCTCGAATCCATATAAATTCACACAGAATTGGTGATCAAGCAATTCATAAATTAAAGTGCAAATCACAATAGATAAACTGAATTAATAGATTATTAAATTGAATTCAAGGCATGACGATCATTATTCGACTATAAAGATCCATTGCAAGCCTATTAAGTACTTTAGTTCATCATCAATAAAATAAAAACTGAAAAGATAGAGAAATTCATCATCCCAATTACAATACTTGAATTGAAAGACAAAGAATAGTTACAAAACCACCCTTATCCTCTCTCCAAATTACAATCTTCGTGATCTTGACCTTCAAATTTGCTCCTCCAATGTTCTTCTGAAATTAGGGCTTAAATCTTGCTAATTGATTGATTGTAGTGATGTCCCTCTATTATGTTGGTGTTATCTGATCATAAGTCATGTAAAACACCCATCCACGAAGTGACGCCACCAAAATAGGTCCACACAACCCATTCTGAGTCGTCAAATACATGGTACAGAAAATAACTATTACTTCATTACTACAATTGTCGTGCAAAATACGGCAACACATATGATGTGAGTTTAAATACAAATATTGTCTTCTAGACAATTTTCAAACTTAAATAAGTTCTCATTACAATTATTGATACAATATTTTACAAAATAGTGAACACTGCTAAAACAACTGCCCTGAAACATCACTCCATACCCGACTAGTTCCCGCTATATTCTCGCCTCCTGAAAAGAAAAATGGAACAAAAAGGAAAAGGATGAGCTCAACTAGCCTAGTAAAAAATATTATGACTAAGATAATGAACAACAAGTTATCGTTAGCCTTCAATAAATCAGATAAAATATAATGGACAACAAGTTTTAGATCAATATTTGTAGCGGAAATAACAATTCATTAGAAGAGTTAAGTAGAGAATGAAGTCTACAATCTTCTATGATTTAAAAGTTCATCATCAATATTTTATCCCTGTAACATCAATCAATATACATCTTGAATCAAATATTTATCTTTTCACTATGGGCCAAAGATACTCATTTGTATCACCAGTTGGTCAGGTTCATCTCAACACCTGTCCATCTTTGCACTGTGGGCCAAAGATATTCATCGGTAATTATTTATCTTTGTACTACAGGCCAAAGATATTCAGTTATATCATCATTTAGGACTGAGAATCATGAAAATATTTTAAAGACAACGAATTCAGTGAGATAAAAGGACAAAGATTAGGAATTCGTACTTTAGTTTATCCAAGTTTAAAAATACTCCATAATAGACAATTGTGGAGCAAAATTCAAGAGTGAAGATCAAAACATAGTTACAATCAGAGATAGTAACCATAATAGACAACTTGGACAAAGAAAAGAAAATTTAATTTTTCTGTGAATAGTATTGTATACGTGAATATTAACCCCGACACAAAAAGATAAAAATTTCATAAGAAAAATCATACTTCGTGAATAGTACTCGAGAATAGTACCGTATTAGTGAATAGTGTCGTATACGTGAATAGTATCGTATACATGAATAGTAACCTCGACATAAAAATGTAAGAATTTCATAATAAAATTCATACCAAAATTTCGGTATAATAATATTAAAAAAAATAACATCATTTACGAAAATAATAACATCCCTTACCTCAAAAGAACAGTACTTATGACTTGAATATCGGATATAATACTGAAGAAACTTGCACTGCTTATCGACTCTCAAAATATCTAAATACTCACAAAAATACACTCGATATTATATAGAGAGAAAATTTCTGATTCTTGTGTGATTTTTAATTCTAACCTAAGCATCCTATTTATAAAAAAATGCTTAGAATGCTAAAGCTGACTAACTTGCTACCGATGGCTTCCACCCTTTGCCATTCACGCACACCACCTTTGAAATTCAGCATTTTTTCACAAAAAATAAAAGTGGGGCCCACCCATATTTTTAATAAAAATATTTATTTTTGAAACTTCAATAATTCGTAATAAATAGCCCTTTAATCAAAAAAATACGAATTTTATGCCCATTCCATAGAAAATTTAATTCTCTACAACTTTGTAGAAGAAAGTTTTTTCAAATTCTAAATGAAAAATGACCGAAATCCACATACGGATCATTTTTAATACCACCATTCCGACAAAATACTGATAAAATATCTCATCATTAATTCCTTCATTTATATACACATAAAATAAATATTTTCTAATCATATAAATCAATAATTAATTATTCATAAATAATATTATAGAATCACAATAATGACAACCAGGTCGTTCCCAGGAAAGAGGGGGCTTTCCGATAAGGATTTCTCCTTACCGGCGTGCAATTAGGTGACCAAACCCCTTTCCTAGACAGAACTTTCTTAGACATTGCTAATAATACTATCTAATAATATTATTTAAATAATATGAATTATTGATCTGATAATGGAAAATAATGTACATTGGCAATTATTGAAACAACAATAATATAAAATATCAACATAGTAATTATTAAATCAATAAAATAAAATATTGAACTGTAATTACTGTAACAATTATTGAGTAGTGCCTTCTTACGTAAGAATCAATAATCCACAAATACTGTGTAATACCGTGTGCTACTGTACAACCACGCGTATTACTGTACTTTAACTACCAGACATTCCAATAGTGTTAACGGTAACAACTACGTTATTATTTAAAAAAACTCATACTTGTAGTTTTATTCATCCGACAATTTTCCGTTATGGGGCCCACAAATGGCTGCGCCGTCGTACGAATATTCTACTACCAAATGAATATTCGCCGACCACAATGAGTATTTTATAACCACTTGCTTACTTAAAATATTTACGTATTTTACCCATAACTAACCACATTAATCAAATCAATCCCTTACTATATCAAAATAATAAATAGAGAAAATTTAATTTTATTCATAAAAAGTTGGTGTCTTATAACCTCTCCTCCTTATGAAATTTCGTCCTCGAAATTGACGTACGTACCTGGTAATTCGAATAGGTGAGGATACCTCACTTTTATTTCTGATTCCAACTCCCTGGTCATTTCTTCAATAGCATGGTTCTTCCACAAAACTTTGACTTGTGGTATAACTTTTGTGTGTAGGACATGCTCCTTCCTATCCAAGATCTTGACAGGTACCTCCTCGTACGTTAAATCTTCGGTTATCTCATCTGGTTCTAACTCATTAATGTGGTTTGGGTCTTTCATAGATTTACGAAGCACATATATGTGAAAAATATTATGAATACGAGACATGCTTGGAGGTAATGCGAGTCTATAGGCCACATTTCCTACTCGATCGAGGATTTCAAATGGACCAATGAATTGAGGATTAAACTTTCCTCTCTTCCCGAATCTTGTAACTTCTTTTCATGGAGCAACACGTAACAATACTTGATCCCCAATATTAAATTTTACATCCTTTCGATGAAGATCAGCATAACTCTTTTGTCAATCTTGCGAGGTCTTTATACGTTGTCGGATCATTTGAATCTTTTTCATAGTCATGCGTACCAATTTCGATCCCAACAACGTTGCTTCTCCCACCTCATCCAAGCATACTGGAGAATGACACTTGCGCCCATACAACGCCTCAAATGGAGCCATGCCAATACTTGCTTAATAACTGTTATTATAGGAGAATTCCACCAATGGTAGGTACTTATCCCAACTTCCTTTGAAATCTAGGACACAGAGTCTTAATAGATCTTCAATAGTTTGAATAGTCCTTTTCGATTGCCCGTCTGTTTGAGGATGATATGCCGAACTGAATCGTAAATCTGTGCCCATAGCTTTTTGCAAACTAACCCAAAATCGTGAAGTGAATCTTGGGTCACGATCTAAAACTACGGACATTGGTATGCCATGCAATCTCATAATCTCATTCACGTACATACGAGCAAGACGTTCAAGGGAATAAGTCTCCCGATCAGTAAGAAATGAGTAGACTTGGTTAATCTATCAACAATAACTCAAATCGTATCTATGCCTTTAGAATCCTTGGGAAGATCCATAACGAAATCTATGGTAATGTGTTCCCACTTCCATTTTGGAATCTCAAGTGGTTGTAATGGACCCTTTAGCACTTGATGCTTTGCCTTTACACGTTGACAAGTTAAATACCTCGAGATAAACTCCGCGATCTCTCTCTTCATATTGCTCCACCAAAATGTATGTCAAAGATCGTGATACATTTTGGTACTCCCAAGATGGATTATAAACGGTGTGTTGTGTGCCTCCATCATTATTCTATGCTTCAAGTCAGAATCATTAGGAACGCAAAGTCTAGAGTTAACTCGAAGTATTCCTTCTTCATCGATTCTTTCTTCTAGAATAACACCTTCTTGTACTTTCTGCATCAGCTCTGGGTCTGTGGCTTGAGCATCTTTAACTTTATCGATTAAAGTTGGTTCTTCTTGTATATTTGTTATCATCACGTGGGTACTTAGAGCCTTTAACTCTATCTCCATCATTTTCAAGTCATACAAAATGGGCCTTTGCGTTGATAATATCGCACTCGTACCCACATACGATCTTTTACTCAATACGTCAGCTACCACGTTTGGTTTTCAAGGATGGTATTGGATGGTATGGTCGTAATCTTTCAACAGCTCAAGCCAACGTTGTTGCCACATGTTGATTTCCTTTTGGGTGAAGAAATATTTAAGGCTCTTATGATCCGTATAAATCTTCACTTTCTCCCCATACAGGTAGTGTCTCCAGATCTTCAATGCAAAAAAGACTGCTGCCAACTCCAGATCATGAGTAGGATAATTCCTCTCATATTCTTTGAGTTGTCGTGAAGCATAGGCTATGACTTTCCCATATTGCCTGAGAACACATCCTAACCCTTTGCCCAAAGCATCGTTGTAGTTAACAAATCCATCTGAACCAGATGGTATTGTTAGAACAGGTGCCGAAATGAGTCTTCTCTTGAACTCTTGGAAACTCTTCTCGCATTCCTCGCTCTATACGAATTTTGTATCTTTTCGAGTCAACTGAGTTAAAGGAGTAGCGATTCAAGAAAATCCTTCCACGAATCTCCGAAAATAACCAACTAAACTCAGAAAGCTATGTACTTCGGTCACCGACTTTGATTTCTCCCAACTTTGTATTGCTTCAATCTTCGTCGGGTCAACAGATACTTCATGTTTTGACACCACGTGCCCAAGGAATGCTACTTCCTCAAGCCAAAACTTGCATTTCTTTAGCTTGGTATATAGCTTGTTATCACGAAGCATTTGAAGTACCAGCTTCAAATGGTGCTCATGATCTTCACGGCTTTTGGAATAGATGAGGATGTCATCAATAAAGATAACAACGAACTGATCCAAATATTCTTTGAACACATGGTTCATCATATCCATGAAAGAAGCAGGAGCATTATTCAATCCAAAATACATGACTAAGAATTCATAATGCCCGTACAGAGTTCTAAAGGCACTCTTTGGAATATCCTCACTTTTAATCTTCAGCTGATGATATCTAGAATGAAGATCGATCTTTGAAAAGAATTGTGCTCCTTGCAACTGGTCGAACAGGTCATCAATGCGAGGTAGCGGATACATATTCTTGATGGTGATATGGTTCAATTCTCAGTAGTCAATACAAAGTTGCATACTCTTGTCTTTCTTCTTTATAAATAAAACAGAAGTACCCCAAGGAGATGTACTAGGATGAATGAAACTGATGTCCAACAACTCCTGTAGTTGGACCTTTAACTCCTGAAGTTTAATAGGAGTCATTCGATATGAGATTTTAGAAATGGGTTTTGTACTAGGTTCAAGGTTAATAAATAATTTAACTTCACATTTTGGGGGTAGACCGCGAAGTTCTTCAGGAAATACGTAAGAAAATTCACTAACAACAGAAATATTATTCAAATCTGGTGTATTTTTGTTCAAGTCCATGACATGGGCGAAGAAAGCTTGACATCCATTTTTAATAAACGAATGACTTTATGGCTTGATATGACAGTGATTAACTTTAGTGGTTTGGTTGCTTGAATTCGCATAACAGGTTGGTCAGGAATATGAAAACTAATAACCTTACGAAAACAATCAATTTTAGCGTGATGAGTGGTTAACCAATCAATCCCTAAAATCACATCAGATGCAAGTATCTTTAAAGAGATGAGATCAACAGGTAATGTGATGGTCCCAACTTGAATCAAGCAAGATTTATTAACTGTGGATGTAATGAAAGTTTCTCCTAACGGAGTTTCAACAGATAAGTCAAAGTCTAATTTCTCAGAGGTCAAGTTCAAAAGTTGATCACAAGCAGGAGAAATAAAAGAATAGATAGAACCGGTATCTAATAAGGTATAAACTTCGTAAGAGTTTATGTTTAGCTTACCCGTGATCACCTCGTTTGGGTTCCTCGAGTTTTGGACAGTCACAACAAACGCTCTTTCAGGAACCATAGACTTTGACTTGTCCGGGACAGCCTTTGGAGTCACCATCCCCGCTGGACTTGGTTTCGCTACAGGACAATCTCGAGCTATATGACCTTCATTTCCACAGTTATAACACACCTTGAATTATTATGGGCAGTTTGGGCTAATGTGTCCTTCTTTCTCGTATTTATAACATACAACCGGTGGTCGTTCTCCTCCCCTAGAAACAGTTGATGCTAGTGCTAACGTCTTCACGTTGTCATTATTGTACCTCCTCTTTTTGAAATCTCATCCCGACTGGTTTTTTCTACTATCATGGCCACGATTACCACCAGAGTGGTTACTGTTTTTGTCAGGATATTTTCTTTCCAGCTGGTTATCCTTGCTCTGATGACTGCTGCCACTGGTATGACCCTGGTTATGGTCTCTCGATTGAACAGACTCATTATCTGGCTCTAATAATTGAGCCATATTCACAACATCTGAATATAGAGAAAATTTGTGAGAGATATGGTATTGACGAATTTCGGGTTTCAAACCTCTTAGAAATATTCGCGTCATACGTTCCTCATTCTCTACCAAATGAGGTACAAACCTGGATAACTTCGTGAACTTAGCCTCGTACTGGGACACATATATGTTGTTCTGTTCTAGTCCGATAAACTCTACTTCCTTCATATGACGAATACTTTCAGAAAAGTACTTGTCATTGAATAGTTTTTGGAACACTTCCTAAGATATATTGAGAGCGGCTGACTGGGTACGCTTCACACATTTCCACCAGTAATCTGTCTCACCACGGAACATAAAGGGGCAAATAGAACCTTTTGTTCCTCCGTGCATCCCAAGACATCAAATATTTTGGTAATTTGCTTAACTCACATTTTTGCCTTAATAGAATTCAACTTTCCCAAAAACTCTAGTGGTCCCAACTCTTTGTACTGCTTGGCTATGACAAGCCTCACGTTGCTATTATTTCCACCCGTATTTTGTACACGAGTCTCCCTTGTCTGATTTTGCATAAACTGCAAAAGGCTTCTAAACATCACATCATTCATCGTTTGATCGGTGGTGTTGTTTATAGGAGGAACATTGTTGTCCTGTTGCACGTTCTCTTGGTTAGTGATTAAAGGTGTCTCCACGGTCTTATGTGCTCCATTTCTCATCTCAACATTTTCATATGTGATTCTCAAATACTGCCACAAAACAAGGGTTAATTAAAGAAATTAACATGCCACATACTATCCCTATATTCTGACCGACAAAACAAATAAACTTAGGTAGGACACACTAGCGAAGGATTTACTCGTCTCTCTCCTCCTAGTTATATTCCCCATTTTCCGTTAGAGACCATATCCCTAAGCTCTGATACCAACTGTGAAGCCCCCAAAATAGGTCCACACAACCCATTCTTAGTCGCTAAATACATGGTACAGAAAATAACTACAACTTCATTATTATAATTGTCGTGCAAAATATGACAACACATATGCTGTGAGTTTAAATACAAATATTGTATTCTAGACAATATCCAAACTCAAATAAGTCCTCATCATAATTATTTATACACTATTTTATAAAATAGTGAGGACAGCTAAAACAACTGCCCTGAAATATCACTCCACACCCCGACTAGTTCTCGTTATATTCTCGCCTCTTGAGAAGAAAAATGGAACAAAAAGAAAGAGGATGAGCTCAACTAGCCCAGTAAAGAATATTATGACTAAGATAATGAACAACAAATTATCGTTACCCTTCAATAAAACAAATAAAATATAATGAGCGAAAATAACAATTCATTATAAATTAGTTAAGTATAATGAAGTCTATTATCTTCTATGATTTAAAAGTTCATCATCAATATTTTATTCCTGTAACATCAATAAATATACATCTTGAATCATATATTCATCTTTGCACTACGGGCCAAAGATACTCATTTGTATCACCAGTTGGTCATGTTCATCTCAACATCTGTCCATCTTTGCAATACGGGCCAAAAATATTTATCGGCAATCATTCATCTTTGCACTACATGCCAAAGATATTCAGTTATATCACCATTTAGGACTGAGAATCATGAAAATATTTTAAAAACAACGAATCTAGTGAGATAAAAGGACAAAGATTAGGAATTCATACTTTAGTTTATCCAAGTTTAAAAATACTCCATAATAGACAATTGTGGAGCAAAATTCAAGAATAAAAATTAAAACATAGATACAATCAAAGATAGTAACTGTGAGACCCCAGATTTTATGAATAAAAATTTAATTTTCTCGAAATAATTTTTAAAATATTATGGTGTGGATTTGATATAATGTTATAGTTGTGGGTAGTATTTATAAATTTTGAAAAGTATGCAAGTTGTTGTATAATATTCGATTGGTCGGGGAATATTCTTTTTGTCGGGAAATATCCGTACGACGGTACAATCATTGGTGGACTCCGCAATGGAATTATTGTCGGATGGAGAAAATGAAAAAAATATTTTTATAAGAATAGCGGCAGAAGTTTTACCGTTAAAACTGTTGAAACACTCGGTGTTAAAAGTACAGTAATACGCGTGGTTGCCTAGTAGCACACGATATTGATTATTGATGTTTACGTGATAAGTCACTCATTTTTGTTGTATTAGTATTATTAATGTAATAAAACAAAAAGTTTTTTATATAAAACAGAATACTTTTATAAAGTTATTCTATAAATAGAATATATTATATTTTATTATGCATAGTATTTTAGATAGTAAAATCTTTTTATATAAAACAGAATACTTTTATAAAGTTATTCTATAATTAGAATATATTATATTTTATTATGCATAGTATTTGCATAGTACCTGCATAGTGTTTGTATAGTAAAAATTTTTTATATAAAACAAAATACTTTTATAAAGTTATCTGTTTTATTAGACAATAATTAGAATATATTTTATTTTATTATGTATAGTGTTTGCATAGTACCTGCATAGTATTTACAAAGTAAAATCTTGTTATATAAAACAGAATACTTTTATAAAGTTATTCGTTTTATTAGATTATAAATAGAATATATTATATTTTATTATAAACCAATCTGGACCATCCGTTTAAAGTATATCAATCTGGACCGTTCATGAGTTAGTTACTATGCAGTCCATTCTTCTATAAATAGAAGCTCATTTCTTCATTATTTTTTACGAATTCACTGAAACTCTAGAGAGAGAAATTATAGAGAAACTATAGAAAAGTATTCTGCTACTTCCCTACTCTTATATTCAGTTTCTTTTACGGTAAGGGATATTATTTGTTGTACTCGTATGGGGTATTATTTCTTTTGTATTCATGAAGAGAACTTCTGTTATTCCATTATTTATTATTCTGTTGGAATAACCTGTATACGCGGGCTATCCTATACTTGGTGAAATTCTTCTAATATTCCGTTCTTTATTATTCTGTCGGAATATCATGTCTGTGTGTTTACACCGGACCTGTTTCCATTATTTATTATTCTGTCGGAATATCCTTTCTGTGCGTTTATGTCGGACCTGGTTCCATTATTTATTATTCTATCGGAATATCATGTCTGTCCTTTTACGCCGGATCTGGTTCCATTCTTTATTATTCTGTTGGAATATCTTGTCTGTGCGTTTTACGTCGGACCTGGTTCCCTTATTTATTATTCTGTTGGAATAACCTGCCTGTGCGGTCTATCGCATGCATGGTGATTTTTTTTGTTATTCCATTCTTTATTATACTCAGTTGGTTAAAACTTTGACTTCTATGCTCCATGAAATTAGTGGAATATCGTTGATATTTGCGCTTCATCCAGTATCTTTTCATGAAAATATTCTTCTGAGCATTCTTAAATTTTACTCTACAAAGGAGTATCATGTTGACAATGTGGACGTTATTAGTTCTTGGATAAATTAGTTCTTGAACTTGTTTTATTGAATTCTTATATCATTGTCATCATCCTCATGCTTATATTATGTTGAAAGTCATCTGTGGCATGTAGTGCATAGATGGACTTGGTATGATTATGACCAGGGATTATTCGGTATAATCATAACCGTAATGTTACAGATGATGTGGAAAAAGTCTTCATTGGCCCGTAGTGCATTGATGGACAGTTTTTGGTATGATTATGGCTATGGATTCTCTTTGGCCGTAGTACAAAGATGAATTATTTTATGGCATGATCAGGACCGTTGATGAAAACACGATTATCTTTAGCCGTAGTGCATGGATAATTCGTGGTCGTGATACTAAAGAATATCCTTGGCCGTAGTGCAGGGTGATTCGATGATGTGGATTATTTATTAACCCGAGTCCCAGCGATAAAAGTGACGAAAAACCTTTTAAATCATAGAAGATAGTAGATTTTATTCTCTACTTGACTCTTCTAATGGATTGCTTATTCCGCTGCAGTTTTTGATCTAAAACTTGTTGTCTATTATATTCTATCAGTTGTTATATTGTTGAAGGGTATTGATAATTTATTCTGCATTATCTTAGTCATAATATTTCTTACTGGGCTAGTTGAGCTCACCCTTTTTTTACTGTTCTCTTCAGGAAATGAGAACGTAGCTGGGACTAGTCGGGGAACAGAGTGATGGTCCTAGATGTTTGCATTAGTAGTCCTCACTATTCTGTGAAATAGTGTGATAATAATTATAATGAGGACTTCTTTTGAGTTTGTATACTCTCTAGTAGACAATATTTGTATTCAAACTCACAGTTTATGTTTTGTCGTATTGTACACGACAGTTGTATTATTAAGTTGTATGTGAATTCTGTACCATATATCTGGCGACTCAAGATGGGTGACGTATACCTAATTTTGGGGGCGTCACAGTTGGTATCAAAGCTTAGGGATATGATCCCTGGCTGAGATGTGAGACAAGAACTAGGAGGGGAGAGACGAAAAATTCCTTCGCTAGTATGACCTACCTAAAGTTTATTTGGTATTTAATTTGTCCGTCAAAGTATAGGGATAATATGTGATATGTTAATTTGTTTAATTAACCCATATTTTGTGACAGTATTTAAAAATGACATCCGAGAATGTTGAGAATAGCAATGGAGCACATGAGACTGTGGAGACACCTCTAATCACCAACCAAGATAATGTGATTAGAGATATCTATGTGGTGATTAAGGAATTAAAAGTTGCACTCAAGCTAGTCGCAAAGGTAGCAACTGAGAGTGAGGAAGAAGAGGAACCTGAGGAGGATTTATTAGAAGAACTTATTAATCAAAATATAAAATTACAAAATCGTATTCATAGGTTAGAAGAGCAGGCTGAAGAAAGGAAGGCAGTCGTGGAGCAAAGGAATGTAACAATTCAAAATTGTATTACCCGATGTGCGATAGCTGAACAGGAGCGCTCTTTGGCAGAGTATACGATATTAAAGCTGGAATCTGAGAATTCAAATGTCAAGGAGCAGTTAAAAGAAGAAATAACTGAACGAGTAAGAATGAAAGATGCATGGGTAAAAGCCACACGACGCGTTGATATTATGGAAAGAGAAGTCCAATCCAAGAAAGATAAAATAGATGATATGTATTTCTCTTTTTTGACAGCAATTGGGAGGACCCAGCATCAAGTTTTGAATTACCCTATACATTGCGGTCAACCCGAATTCGATATGGATCGAAGGTTAATGATTCAGATCATGGAGCAGGAGTACGACGAAGCAGTTGAGGGTGGAATATGTCCTATAGCGAAAGTCAATTCCAGTGGCAATGACGACACCAAAGACTATCCCGAACAAGTCAAATTCGATAGTTTAAGGGAGAGCATTTTTCGTGACGAGGAATCGAACGAAGTTATCACGGGTTAGTTAATTATAAATTCTCGCGAAGTCTATACCTTATTCGATACCGGTTCTACCTATTCTTTTATCTCTCTTGCTTGAGCTCAATGTTTAAATTTGACCCCAGAGAAGTTAGACTTTGACTTATTGGTTGAAATTTCATTAGTAGAAACCTTCGTTACCTCCACTGTTTATAAGTCTTGTTTGATTCAAACCGACACTTTCACATTACCTGTCGATCTTATCTCTTTGAAAATACTTGCCTTTGATGCGATTTTAGGAATCGATTGGTTAACTACTCATCATGCTTTTCGTAAGGTGGTTAACTTTCATACTCCTAACCAACCTGTTATGCGAATTCAAAGTAACCAAACCACTAAAGTTAATCATTGTCATATCAAGCCATAAGTAAAGAGCCCCGGTCCTTTCGTTGTTGACTTTCTTGTATGGAATACACCGAAGCCAGATTTTCTGTAGGCGCGTCGTGAATGACGATGGCAAGTTGATAGGTATCAATGTGACGTACTATCCAAGTCTTGGATGAGGGTCACAATTTTGAATGATATTTCTATTGTTAATAAATTTTCTGACGTATTATTGAAGACTTCTTAGCTTACCCCTAGAGCGTGAAATCGAATTTTTTATTGACCCCAGTACAAAACCCATTTCTAAAACCCTCAATATTTCTTTACTTAAAATGAACGTAACGTGCGCCAAAGATGTTGACTCGAGCTGTTGAAGATTACGATCGTAGCATTCAATACCATCGTAGGGAAGCGAACATAGTAACTAACGCGTTGAGTAGAAGATCGTATGCGATTACAAGTGCGAATATACGAATCTACGTGAAGATAACGAATATACGAGTAGAATCGACTTTAATCGATAAAGTTAAAGCCGCTCAAGCTACACACCCGGAGCTATTGAATGTGAAGAATTAAGAAGGTTCAAGAGGGCGTTATTCTAGAAGCAAGAATCGACGAAAAGAGAAAATCTCAACCCTCGATTTAATTGACCCATTTGAAATCCTCAATGAAGTAGGAACTGTGACCTATAGACTCATTTTACCACCAAGTATATTGCGTGTTTAGAACATTTTTTTCGTATCGATGTTACGTAAATATGTGGATGACTCGAACCACATTATTAATTTAAAACCGGACGAGATAGCAGAAGATTTAACGTATGAGGAGATACGTGTTAACAACTTGGATAAGAAAGATCATATTCGACGCTCAAAGGTTATACCTCAAGAGTTAGAATTTGAAGTGAAGTCAAGGTATCCTCACCTATTCGGCATACCAGGTACGTACGTAAATTTTGAGGGCAAAATTTTATAAGGAGGGGAGATTGTGAGACCCCAGATTTTATGAATAAAAATTTAATTTTCTCGAAATAATTTTTTAAATATTATGGTGTGGATTTGATATAATGTTATAGTTGTGGGTAGTATTTATAAATTTTGAAAAGTATGCAAGTTGTTATATAATATTCGATTGGTCGGGGAATATTCTTTTTATCGGGAAATTTCTGTACGACGGTACAATCATTGGTGGACCCCGCAACGGAATTATTGTCGGATGGAGAAAACTAAAAAAATATTTTTATGAGAATAATGGCGGAAGTTTTACCGTTAAAATTGTTGAAACACTCGGTGTTAAAAGTACAGTAATACACGTGGTTGCCTAGTAGCACACTATATTGATTATTAATGTTTACGTGATAAGTCACTCAGTTTTGTTGTATTAGTATTATTAATGTAATAAAACAGAAAAACTTTTTATATAAAACAGAATACTTTTATAAAGTTATTCTATAAATAGAATATATTATATTCTATTATGCATAGTATTTTGGATAGTAAAATCTTTTTATATAAAACAGAATACTTTTATAAAGTTATTCTATAATTAGAATATATTATATTTTATTATGCATAGTGTTTGCATAGTGCCTGCATAGTATTTGCATAGTAAAATCTTTTTATATAAAACAAAATACTTTTATAAAGTTATCTGTTTTATTAGACAATAATTAGAATATATTATATTTTATTATGTATAGTGTTTGTATAGTGCCTGCATAGTGTTTGCATAGTAAAATCTTTTTATATAAAACAGAATACTTTTATAAAGTTATTCGTTTTATTAGATTATAAATAGAATGTATTATATTTTATTATAAACCAATCTGGACCGTCCGTTTAAAGTAAATCAATCTGGACCGTTTATGAGTTAGTTACTATGCAGTCCATTCTTCTATAAATAGAAGTTCATCCCTTCATTATTTTTTACGAATTCACTGAAACTTTAGAGAGAGAAATTATAGAGAAACGATAGAAAAGTATTCTGCTACTTCCCTACTCTTATATTCAGTTTCTTTTAAGGTAAGGGATATTATTTGTTGTACTCGTATGGGGTATTATTTCTTTTGTATTCATGAAGAAAACTTCTGTTATTCCATTATTTATTATTCTATTGGAATAACCTATATACGCGGGCTACCCTATACTTGGTGAAATTCTTCTAATATTCTGTTCTTTATTATTCTGTCGGAATATCCTGTCTGTGCGTTTACGCCGGACCTGGTTCCATTATTTATTATTCTGTCGGAATATCCTCTCTATGCATTTATGCCGGACCTGGTTCCATTATTTATTATTCTATCGGAATATCCTGTCTGTGTGTTTACGCCGGACCTGGTTCCATTCTTTATTATTCTGTTGGAATATCATGTCTGTGCATTTTACGCCGGACCTGGTTCCATTTTTTATTATTCTGTTGGAATATCCTGTTTGTGCGTTTTACGCCGGACCTGGTTCCGTTATTTATTATTCTGTTGGAATAACCTGCCTGTGCGGTCTATCGCATGCATAGTGATTTTTTTTGTTATCCCATTCTTTATTATACTCAGTTGGTTAAAACTTTGACTTCTATACTCCATGAAATTAGTGGAATAGCCTTGATATTTGCGCTTCATCCAGTATCTTTTCATGGAAATATTTTTCTGAGCATTCTTGAATTTTACTCTACAAAGGAGTATCATGTTGACAATGTGGACGTTATTAGTTCCTGGATAAATTAATTCTTGAACTTGTTTTATTGAATTCTTATATCATTGTCATCATCCTCATGCTTATATTATGTTGAAAGTCATCTGTGGCCTGTAGTGCATAGATGGACTTGGTATGATTATGACCAGGGATTATTCGGTATAATCATAACCGTAATGTTACAGATGATGTGGAAAAAGTCCTTATTGGCCCGTAGTGCATTGATGGACAGTTTTTGGTATGATTATGGCTATGGATTCTCTTTGGCCGTAGTGCAAAGATGAATTGTTTTATGGATTGATCAGGACCGTTGATGAAAACACGATTATCTTTAGCCGTAGTGCATGGATAATTCGTAGTCATGATACTAAAGAATATCCTTGGCCGTAGTGCAGGGGTGATTCGATGATGTGGATTATTTATTAAGCTGAGTCCCAGCGATAAAAGTGATGAAAAACATTTTAAATCATAGAAGATAGTAGATTTTAATCTCTACTTGACTCTTCTAATAGATTGCTTATTCCGCTGCAGTTTTTGATCTAAAACTTGTTGTCTATTATATTCTATCAGTTGTTATACTGTTGAAGGGTATTGATAATTTATTCTGCATTATCTTAGTCATAATATTTCTTATTGGGTTAATTTAGCTCACCCTTTCTTTTACTGTTCTCTTCAGGAAACGAGAACGTAATTGGGACTAGTCGGGGAACAGAGTGATGGTCCTAGATGTTTGCATTAGTAGTCCTCACTATTCTGTGAAATAGTGTGATAATAATTATAATGAGGACTTCTTTTGAGTTTGTATACTCTCTAGTAGACAATATTTGTATCCAAACTCACAGTTTATGTTTTGTCGTATTGTACACGACAGTTGTATTATTAAGTTATATGTGAATTCTGTACCATGTATCTGGCGACTCAAGATGGGTGATGTATACCTAATTATGGGGGCGTCACAGTAACCATAATAGACAACTTAGACAAAGAAAAGAAAATTTAATTTTTCTCTGAATAGTGTCGTATTCGTGAATAGTGTCGTATACGTGAATAGTAACTCCGACACAAAAAGATAAAAATTTCATTAGAAAAAACATATTTCGTGAATAGTACCGTATTCATGAATAATGTCGTATACGTGAATAGTGTCATATACGTAAATAGTAACCTCGATATGAAAAGGTAAGAATTTCATAATAAAATTTATACCAATATTTCGGTATAATGATATTGAAAGAAATAACATCATTTACGAAAATAATAACATCCCTTACCTTAAAAGAACAGTACTTCTGACTTGAATATCAGATATAATGCTGAAAAAAACTTGCACTGCTTAGCAACTCTCAAAGTATCTAAATACTCATAAAAATACGCTCGATATTATAGAGAGAAAATTTCTGATTCTGGTGTGATTTTCAATTCTAATCTAAGCACCCTATTTATAGGAAAATGCTTAGAACGCCAAAGCTGACTAACCTGCTACCGGTGGCTTCCACCCTTTGCCATTCACGCACACCACCTTTTGAAATTCAACATTTTTCCACAAAAAATAAAAGTGGGGCCCACCCATGTTTTTAATAAAAATATTTATTTCTGAAACTTCAATAATTCATAATAAATAGCCCTTTAATCAGAAAAATATGAATTTTATGTCTATTTCATAGGAAATTTAATTCTCTACAACTTTGCAAAAGAAAGTTTTTCCAAATTCTAAATGCAAAATGACCGAAATTTACATATGGATGATTTTTAATACCTCTGTTTCGACAAAATACTGATAAAATACCTCAGCATTAATTCCTTTATTTATATCCAAATAAAATAAATATTTTCTTATCATATAAATCAATAACTAATTATTCACAAATAATATTATAGAATCACAATAATGACAACCAAGTCGTTCCCGGGAAAGAGGGGGTTTTTCGATAAAGATTTCTCCTTACTGGCGCGCAATTAGGTGACCAAACCCCTTTTCTAGACAGAACTTCCTTAAACATTACCAATAATGTTATCTAATAATAGTATTTAAATAATATAAATTATTGATCTGATAATGAAAAATACTGTACATTGACAATTATTGAAACAACAATAATATAAAATATCAACGTAGCAATTATTGAATCAATAAAATAAAATATTAAAAAATAATTATTGTAACAATTATTGAGTAGTGTCTTGTTACATAAGAATTAATAATCCACAAATACTGTGCAATACCATATGCTACTGTTCAACCACACATATTACTGTACTTTAACTACCAGGTATTCCAACAGTGTTAACGGCAACAACTACGTCGTTATTTAAAAAAAACTCATACTTGTCGTTTTCTTCATCCGACAGTTTTTCGTTATGGGGCCCACAAATAGCTGCGCCGTCGTACGAATATTCCTCGACAGGAATATTCGACGACCAAACGAATATCCCCGACCACAATGAGTATTTTATAACCACTTGCTTACTTAAAATATTTGCCATTGTACCCGTAACTAATCACATTAATCAAATCAACCCCTTACTATATCAAAATAATAAATAGAGGAAAATCAATTTTATTCATAAAAAGTTGGGGTCTTACACAACGCCCATCAGAGTTCCAATCTATTCCAAATTGATCCTCGTACACAGCTGCAGAATTCCAATTGAAGTGGAACACTTTCTCTCTTTTTCCCCACACCCCCGCCCCGGCGGGGGGTATTTACTCTATATATGCCCCCCTGGCATGGGGGTCTTCTGCAGTTGGGCCATGTACCCCCGCCCCGGCGGGGGTTTCCTTTTTTAATGTGCCCGGCCCGGCGGGGGGTATGTCTTGCCATGCTGATTTTGCCCATTTTGATGCCAAGTCTTAACCATAAACCACGATGTACCACCATGCCACATAATGTAATACTAAACACAAAATAAACACAAAATAAGTAAAAATGAACAGAAATAAGCAGGTTCAACACAGTTTAAATCCAAATTAGAGACCGATTCGTAAGTGTGACGCCCCCAGAATAGGTATACAACACCCATTCTGAGTCGCCAAATACATGGTACAGAAAGCAAACTACAACTTCAATAATACAATTGTCGTGCAAAATACGACAACACATACTGTGAGTTTAAATACAAATATTGTCTTCTAGACAATATCCACACTCAAATAAATCCTCATTACAATTATTCAAACACTATTTTACAGAAATAGTGAGGACTGCTAATACATCTTTCTAGAACCATCACTCCATATCCCGACTAGATCCTGCTATGTTCTCACCTCCTGAGAAGAAAAATGGAACAAAAAGGAAAAGGGTGAGCTCAACTAGCCCAGTAAAGAATATTATGACTAAGATAATATACAACAAATTATCGTTAGTCTTCAACAGGGAAAAATCTGATAAAATATAATCGACAACAAGTTTTAGATCAACAACTGCAGCGGAAACAGCAAACCATTAGAAGAGTCAAGTAGAGAAAGAATTCTACTATCTTCTAAGATTTAAAAGTCCATCATCAATATTTTATCCCTGTAACATCAATTAATAATCATCTTTAACCAAATATTCATCTTTGCACTACAGGCCAAAGATATTCATTTGTATCATCAGTCGGTCATGTTCATCTCAACACCTGTTCATCTTTGCACTACAGGCCAAAGATATTCATCAAGTAATTATACATCTTTGCACTACAGGCCAAAGATATTCAGTAATATCATCATTTAGGACTGAGGATGATGAAAAATATCTTAAAGAGAACGAATCCAATGAGACAGAAGGACAAATAGTAGGGATTCGTATAACAGTTTATCCAAGATCAATAATACTTCATAATAATCAATTGTGAAGCAGAATTCAAAAATAAAGATCAAAACATGGATACAATCAAAGATAGTAACCATAATAGACATCTTGGACAAAAAGGGAAAATTTTATTTTTCGGTGAATAGTGCCGTATTCGTGAATAGTGCCGTATACGTGAATAGTAACCCCCGACACAAAAAGTTCCAAATTTGATAAAAACTCATATCAATATTTCAGCATAATGATATTGAAGAAAATAATATCATTAAGAAGAAAATAATATCCCTTACCTCAAAATATCAGTACTTCTGGTCGGAATACCGGTATAAGGCTGAAAGAAACTTGCTCTGATGAATAGAAACTCTCAAAGTATCTAAATACTCACAAAATACACTCAATAATCTAGAGAGAGAAAGAGAGAAAACTTGTTTCTGGTGTGATTTTCAATTCTAACTTAGCCCTCTATTTATAGGAAAATTTTGGTAGGTTTGACCTGCAACCTGATGGCTTTACCTGCTACTATTCCCACCCACCACATTTGAAATATAATTCAGCACATTTCTTCACCAACCACAAGTGGGGCCCACCAATTCTAGAATTTTCCACCAAAATGATAAACTCCGAAAATTCAACAATTTCTGAACCAGTCATCTTGTAAAATTCATAATAAATCATACGTTCATTTTTAACGGTTCAAAATTTGTGGACATATACTCAACTTATATATGTATAACATATCCAAAAATTACCACGATCCAACGGTCGGATTAAAAATTATAACCCCCGCAAAATATCTCAAAAACCCTGATTTTTAATACCTCCATTCCGACAAAAATACTGATAAAAACCTCAACATTAACTCCTTCATTTTTAACCACAAAAATATATCCCTCATTTATATCCACATAAAATAAATATTTCCTTATCATATGAATCAATAATTAATTATTCACAAATAATATTACAGAATCACATTTATGACAACCAGGCCGTTCCCAGGAAAGAGGGGGCTTTCCAATAAGGATTTCTCCTTACTGGCGCGCAATTAGATGACCAAACCTCTCCTTAGACAGAACTTTCTAGACATTGCCAATAATGTTATCTAATAATATTATTCAAATAATATGAATTATTGATCTGATAAATGAAAATACTGTGCAGCAACAATTATTGAAACAACAATAATATAAAATATCAACGCAGCAATTATTGAATCAATAAAATAAAATATTGAATAATAACTACTGTAACAATTATTGAGTAGTGCCTTCTTACGTAAGAATCAATAATTGGTGCAATACCGTGTGCTACTGTATTTTAACCACCGGGTATTCCAACAGTATTAACGGTAACAACTACGCCGTTATTTATAAACAACTTATACTTGTCGTTTTCTTCATCCAATCGCTTTCCGTTATGGGGCCCACACAAGGCTGCGTCGTCGTACGAATATTCCCCGACAGCAAGAATATTCCACGACCAACCGAATATTCACCGACCAAAAATAAATATTTTATAACCACTTGCTTATTTTGCAAAATTTGCACATTTCACCCATAACCAAAGTATTATATCAAATTAACCCCTTATTATTCACAATAATATTTAGAGAAAATTTGATTTTATTCATTAATAAGTTGGGGTCTTACAACCTCCCCTCCTTATGAAATTTCGTCCTCGAAATTGACGTACGTACCTGATGTTTCAAAAAGGTGAGGATACCTCGCTTTCATTTCTGATTCCAACTCCCAGGTCATTTCTTCAATAGCATGGTTTCTCCACAAAACCTTAACTTGTGGTATAACCTTCGTGCGTAGGACATGCTCTTTCCTATCCAAGATCTTAACAGGTACCTCCTCGTACGTTAAATCTTCAGCTATCTCGTCTGGTTCTAACTCAATAATGTGGTTCGGGTCTTTAACATATTTACGAAGCATAGATATGTGAAAAACATTATGAACACGAGACATGCTTGGAGGTAATGCGAGTCTATATGCCACATTTCCTATTCGCTCAAGAATCTCAAATGGACCAACAAATCTTGGATTGAGCTTTCCTCTCTTCCCAAATCTTGTAACTCCCTTCCATGGTGCAACACGTAACAATACATGATCCCCAATATTAAATTCCACGTCCTTCCGATGAAGATCCGCATAACTCTTTTGTCGATCCTGTGCCGTTTGTATACGTTGTCGAATCGTTTGGATCTTCTCTGTAGTAATGCGTACCAATTCTGGTCCCAACAATGTTGCTTCACCCACCTCGTCCCAGCATACTGGAGAACGACATTTTCTTCCATACAACGCCTCAAATGGAGCCATACCTATGCTCGCCTGATAACTGTTGTTGTAGGAGAATTCCACCAATGGTAGGTACTTATCCCAACTCCCTTTGAGATCTAAGACACAAAGTCTTAATAGATCTTCAAGAGTTTGAATAGTCCTCTCTGATTGTCCGTCCGTTTGAGGATGGTATGCTGAACTGAATCGTAAATCCGTGCCCATAGCTTTCTGCAAGCTAACCCAAAATCGTGAAGTGAATCTTGGGTCACGATCCGAAACTATGGATACTGGCATGCCATGCAATCTCACAATCTCGTTCACGTACATACTAGCAAGACGTTCAAGGGAATAAGTCTCACGTATCGGCAAGAAATGAGCGGACTTGGTTAATCTATCAACAATAACCCAAATCGCATCTATGCCTTGAGAAACCTTGGGAAGACCTGTAACAAAATCCATAGTAATGTGTTCCCACTTCCATTTCGGAATCTCAAGTGGTTGCAATGGACCCTTTGGTACTTGATGCTCCGCTTTTACACGTTGACAAGTTAAACATCTCGAGATAAACTCCGCGATCTCTCTTTTCATATTGCTCCACCAAAATGTATGTCGAAGATCGTGATACATTTTGGTACTCCCAGGATGGATTGCAAACGGTGTGTTGTGTGCCTCCATCATTATTCTATGCTTCAAGTCAAAATCGTTAGGAACACAAAGTCTGGAGTTGACTCGAAGTATTCCTTCTTCATCGATTCTTGCTTCTGGAATAGCACCTTCTTGCACTTTCTTCTTCATACGCATCAGCTCTATATCCGTAGCTTGAGCAGCTTTAACTTTATCGATTAAAGTCGGTTCTACTCGTATATTTGATATCATCATGTGGGTACTTGGAGCCTTCATCTCTATCTCCATCCTTTGCAAGTCATACAAAATGGGCCTTTGTGTTAAAAACATTGCACTCGTACCCGCATATGATCTTCTACTCAATGCGTCAGCTACTACGTTTGCTTTTCCAGGATGGTATTGGATGGTATGATCGTAATCTTTCAACAGCTCAAGCCAACGTCGTTGCCGCATGTTGAGTTCCTTTTGGGTGAAGAAATATTTGAGGCTTTTATGATCTGTATAGATCTCCACTTTCTCCCCATACAGGTAGTGTCTCCAGATCTTCAACGCAAAAACGACTGCTGCCAACTCCAAATCATGAGTAGGATAATTCCTCTCATATTCTTTGAGTTGTCGTGAGGCATAGGCTATGACTTTCCCATGTTGCATGAGAACACATCCTAACCCTTTGCCTGAAGCATCGCTGTAGATAACAAATCCATCCGAACCAGATGGTATTGTCAAAACAGGTGCCGAAATGAGTCTCCTCTTGAGTTCTTGGAAACTCTTCTCGCATTCCTCACTCCATACGAATTTTGTATCTTTCCGAGTCAGCTGAGTTAACGGAGTAGCGATTCGAGAAAATCCTTCCACAAATCTCCGATAATAACCAGCTAAGCCCAGAAAGCTACGTACTTCGGTTACCGACTTCGGTTGCTCCCAACTTTGTATGGCTTCAATCTTCGCCGGGTCGACAGATACTCCATGTTTTGACACCACGTGCCCAAGGAATGCTACTTCCTCAAGCCAGAACTCGCATTTCTTCAGTTTGGCATATAGCTTGTTTTCACGAAGCCTTTGCAGTACCAGCTTCAAATGGCGCTCATGATCTTCACGGCTTTTGGAATAGATGAGGATGTCATCAATAAAGACAACAACGAACTGATCCAAATATTCTTTGAATACACGGTTCATCATATCCATGAAGGCAGCAGGAGCATTAGTCAATCCAAAAGACATTACTAAGAATTCATAATGCCCGTACCGAGTTCTGAAGGCAGTCTTTGGAATATCCTCAGTTTTAATCTTCAGCTGATGATATCCAGAACGAAGATCGATCTTTGAAAAGAATTGTGCTCCTTGCAACTGGTCAAACAGGTCATCAATGCGAGGTAGCGGATACCTATTCTTGATGGTGACATGGTTCAATTCTCGATAGTCAATACAAAGTCGCATACTCCCGTCTTTCTTCTTTACGAATAAAACAGGAGCACCCCAAGGAGACGTACTAGGACGAATAAAACCGATGTCCAACAACTCCTGTAGTTGGACTTTTAACTCCTGAAGTTCAATAGGAGCCATTCGATATGGGGTTTTAGAAATGGGCTTTGTACCGGGTTCAAGGTCAATAAAGAATTCAATTTCTCGTTCCGGGGGTAGACCGGGAAGTTCTTCAGGAAATACATCGGAAAATTCTCTAACAATAGAAATATTATTCAAATCTGACTTGTCTTTGTTCAAATCCATAACATGGGCTAAGAAAGCTTGACATCCGTTTTTCAATAAACGAATAGCTTTGTGGCTTGATATGACAGTGACTGATTTTAGTGGTTTAGTAGTTTGAATTCGTATGACAGGTTGGTTAGGAATATGAAAACTAACAACCTTACGAAAACAATCAATTTTAGCATGATGAGTGGTTAACCAATCAATTCCTAAAATCACATCAAAAGCAAGTATCTTTAAAGAGATAAGATCAACAGGTAATGTGATAGTGCCAACTTGGATCATGCAAGATTTATAAACTGTAGATGTAACGAAGGTTTCACCCAACGGAGTTTCAACAGATAAGTTAAAGTCCAATTTCTCCGGAGTCAAGTTTAAACGTTGAGCACAAGCAGGAGAGATAAAAGAATGGGTAGAACCGGTATCTAGTAAAGTATAAACTTCGCAAGAATTCAAGATTAGCTTACCCGTGATCACCTCGTTCGGGTTTCTCGCGTTTTGGCCAGTAACGACAAACGCCCTTCCAGGAACCGCTGATTTCGACTTATCCGGGACAACTTTTGGAGTCACCATCCCCGCTGAACTTGGTTTTGCTACAGAACACTCTCGAGCTATATGACCTTCCTTTCCACAGTTATAACATACCTTGGATTGTTGTGGGCAGTTTGGGCTGATATGTCCCTCTTTCCCACATTTGTAACATACGACCGGTGGTCGTTCTCCTCCCCTAGAAACAGTTGATGTTTGTGCTGACGTCTTCACGTTATCATTGTTGTACCTTCTCTTCTTGAAATCTCCTCCCGACTCGCTCCTTCTATTATCACGACCACGATTACCACCAGAGTGGTTACCGCTTTTGTCCGAATGTTTTCCTCCCTGCTGGTTTTCATTGCTTCGATGACTGCCGCCACCGGTATGACCCTGGTTGTGGTCCCTCGGTTGCACATACTCATTATCTCGCTCTAATAATTGAGCCCTGTTTACAACATCTGAATATAAAGAAAATTTATGAGAGATAAGATATTGCCGAATCTCGGTTTTAGACCTCTCAGAAACATCCTTGTCATTCGTTCCTCATTTTCGACCAAATGAGGTGCAAACCTGGATAACTCTGCAAACTTCGCCTCGTACTGGGACACCGTCATGTTGTTTTGTTCCAGTCTAATAAACTCAACCTCCTTCATATGACGAATACTTTCAGGAAAGTACTTGTCATTGAACAGTTTTTGAAATGTTTCCCAGGACATGTTGAGTGCGTCAGGCTGGGTACGCTTCACAGACTCCCACCAGTAGTCTGCCTCACCGCGGAACATAAATGTGGCGAATGGAACCTTCTGTTCCTCCGTGCATCCCAAGACATCAAATATCTTGGTAATTTGCTTGACCCACGTTTCCGCCATGATCGGATCCGGCTTTCCCTTAAATTCTGGTGGTCCCAATTCTTTGAACTGCTTAGCTGTGACAAACCGCGCGTTGTTATCATTTCCACCCGTATTCTGCACACGAGTCTCCCTCGTCTGATTTTGCATGAACTGCAAAAAGCTCCTAAACATTCCATCATTCATCGTTTGCTCGGTAACGTTGTTTACAGGAGGAATATTGCCTTCCTGTTGCACGTTCCCCTGGGTAGTGATCAAAGGTGTCTCCACGGTCTGATTTACTCCATTATTAACGTTCTCAGCTGCCATTCTTAAATACTGCCATAAAACAAGGGTTAATAGTCATGTCATATATTATCCCTATACTCTGACCGACCAAATAAACACCAAATAAACTTAGTCAGGTCATACTAGCGAAGGAATTCCCCGTCTCTCCCCTCCTAGTTCTTGTCTCACATCTCAGCCAGGGATCATATCCCTAAGCTCTGATACCAACTGTGACGCCCCCAGAATAGGTATACAACACCCATTCTGAGTCGCCAAATACATGGTACAGAAAGCAAACTACAACTTCAATAATACAATTGTCGTGCAAAATACGACAACACATACTGTGAGTTTAAATACAAATATTGTCTTCTAGACAATATCCACACTCAAATAAATCCTCATTACAATTATTCAAACACTATTTTACAGAAATAGTGAGGACTGCTAATACATCTTTCTAGAACCATCACTCCATACCCCGACTAGATCCTGCTATGTTCTCACCTCCTGAGAAGAAAAATGGAACAAAAAGGAAAAGGGTGAGCTCAACTAGCCCAGTAAAGAATATTATGACTAAGATAATATACAACAAATTATCGTTAGTCTTCAACAGGGAAAAATCTGATAAAATATAATCGACAACAAGTTTTAGATCAACAACTGCAGCGGAAACAGCAAACCATTAGAAGAGTCAAGTAGAGAAAGAATTCTACTATCTTCTAAGATTTAAAAGTCCATCATCAATATTTTATCCCTGTAACATCAATTAATAATCATCTTTAACCAAATATTCATCTTTGCACTACAGGCCAAAGATATTCATTTGTATCATCAGTCGGTCATGTTCATCTCAACACCTGTTCATCTTTGCACTACAGGCCAAAGATATTCATCAAGTAATTATACATCTTTGCACTACAGGCCAAAGATATTCAGTAATATCATCATTTAGGACTGAGGATGATGAAAAATATCTTAAAGAGAACGAATCCAATGAGACAGAAGGACAAATAGTAGGGATTCGTATAACAGTTTATCCAAGATCAATAATACTTCATAATAATCAATTGTGAAGCAGAATTCAAAAATAAAGATCAAAACATGGATACAATCAAAGATAGTAACCATAATAGACATCTTGGACAAAAAGGGAAAATTTTATTTTTCGGTGAATAGTGCCGTATTCGTGAATAGTGCCGTATACGTGAATAGTGCCGTATACGTGAATAGTAACCCCCGACACAAAAAGTTCCAAATTTGATAAAAACTCATATCAATATTTCAGCATAATGATATTGAAGAAAATAATATCATTAAGAAGAAAATAATATCCCTTACCTCAAAATATCAGTACTTCTGGTCGGAATACCGGTATAAGGCTGAAAGAAACTTGCTCTGATGAATAGAAACTCTCAAAGTATCTAAATACTCACAAAATACACTCAATAATCTAGAGAGAGAAAGAGAGAAAACTTGTTTCTGGTGTGATTTTCAATTCTAACTTAGCCCTCTATTTATAGAAAAATTTTGGTAGGTTTGACCTGCAACCTGATGGCTTTACCTGCTACTATTCCCACCCACCACATTTGAAATATAATTCAGCACATTTCTTCACCAACCACAAGTGGGGCCCACCAATTCTAGAATTTTCCACCAAAATGATAAACTCCGAAAATTCAACAATTTTGAACCAGTCATCTTGTAAAATTCGTAATAAATCATACGTTCATTTTTAACGGTTCAAAATTTGTGGACATATACTCAACTTATATATGTATAACATATCCAAAAATTACCACGATCCAACGGTCGGATTAAAAATTATAACCCCCGCAAACTATCTCAAAAACCCTGATTTTTAATACCTCCATTCCGACAAAAATACTGACAAAAACCTCAACATTAACTCCTTCATTTTTAACCACAAAAATATATCCCTCATTTATATCCACATAAAATAAATATTTCCTTATCATATGAATCAATAATTAATTATTCACAAATAATATTACAGAATCACATTTATGACAACCAGGCCGTTCCCAGGAAAGAGGGGGCTTTCCAATAAGGATTTCTCCTTACTGGCGCGCAATTAGATGACCAAACCTCTCCTTAGACAGAACTTTCTAGACATTGCCAATAATGTTATCTAATAATATTATTCAAATAATATGAATTATTGATCTGATAAATGAAAATACTGTGCAGCAACAATTATTGAAACAACAATAATATAAAATATCAACGCAGCAATTATTGAATCAATAAAATAAAATATTGAATAATAACTACTGTAACAATTATTGAGTAGTGCCTTCTTACGTAAGAATCAATAATTGGTGCAATACCGTGTGCTACTGTATTTTAACCACCGGGTATTCCAACAGTATTAACGGTAACAACTACGCCGTTATTTATAAACAACTTATACTTGTCGTTTTCTTCATCCAATCGCTTTCCGTTATGGGGCCCACACAAGGCTGCGTCGTCGTACGAATATTCCCCGACAGCAAGAATATTCCACGACCAACCGAATATTCACCGACCAAAAATAAATATTTTATAACCACTTGCTTATTTTGCAAAATTTGCACATTTCACCCAAAACCAAAGTATTATATCAAATTAACCCCTTATTATTCACAATAATATTTAGAGAAAATTTGATTTTATTCATTAATAAGTTGGGGTCTTACAGTAAGTATATAACCCATTCATCAAACTCCCCCAAACTTAAAATGTGCTAGCCCTCGAGCGCAAAAACAAAACGTAATGCAATGCAATGGAATGCAACTAATCTACATGCCTACGAATCTAGCAGTAATGACAGAAACAAGTATGTTCAACTGGCCTCAGAGAAATCAAGTAAACATGATAATACATCATATCAAAACAAATCAATAACTTCCTCATCAATCATCAAGTCTTAGATTGTTATCATTGATATAGTGCGTGTGTGCTCAACAACCATGCGAACTGATATGAATTCAAATTTAACACATAATAGGTCTCTTTGAAGGCATCATATAGTGTAAACTCAAAAAATCCAAAAACATTCAAGATCTAGCCAAAATCAAATAATTACCAATATCGAGGGTCCAAATGGGGTACTTATGCTTTATTTTTCAATTACGGGGGCTTTTTGCTCTTTTCCCATTTTACTCTTTATTCTTTTTTTTTAATCTCATGGATGTGCAATGTCTAATTCTCTTTAGGCTTTTCAATGCTACCTTAACGAGCTTTCGACCAACGACTCGCAAACCAATTAAGGCCTTAGGGCGCTAGGTGTAAAGACAATCCCATTGGGCTTACTTACTCAAGTAACAAAGGCCACGAAACTAGACTAGCCATGGTGTTTATTCATATATATTTTTCTCTTTTTTTATTGCTTATATACCCCAGATTTTCTCCCAAACTTAGGTTTTTGCCTAACTTTAGCCATCACTGCCTATTCTTATCATCTTTTCATTTAAACTAGCATTATCCTTTAGAGTCCCATTATCTGTCAATTTAGACTCAATCATTGAACAAAGTTGTTTTTACTGTGCTAACCTTTTTATACCAGTTTCAAAATGAAAAAAGATTCAATTCATAATAAGAAATCACATCAAAGCTCTAATAGTCAATACTATACTTGTCTACTCAAATCCAATCTCTTCATTGGCCAAAATAGACTGTAACTATCATAACAGCTGGAATCATGCAAGATGACCTAAATGTAAAATAAACGCAATAAGTTAACTACTATTTTTGCATTTTTTTTCAATTTTTCCATTCTTTTTTCTTTTTTCTTTTTTTTAGATATAACGGAATAAGAATAACATAATAAGAAACTAATTGTAAACAACTATTTACAATGCTATACTACTATGTAACACTACTGTGCAGTTATACTACATGAATGCAAATGAACATGAACTAAACATGAAAACTACTAGACGAACATATGCAAACTAACATATATATGACATAAACTAAATGTTAAAACATGAAACAATAATAAAACTCCCCTAAACTTAACAAGTACAATGTCCTCATTGTAAACATATTGAAATAAAAGAACAGAGGATTTCCCTGTAACCTAATAAGCTTAAGGTGCTGGTGGTGATGGTGGCGACGGTGGTCGTGGCATAAACACTCTCCTCCGTGCCTGAATCCGATGGAGGATATTGTGGCATAAGCGCATGCATCTGATAGTGGAACTGAGTAGCTGGATTTAAATTCTGTAAGGAAGCGTTCAAAGAGGCAAAGAACGTGTTCATGGCGTTGAACATGTGGTCCTGCCTAGCTGTCAATCGGGTCAACTTCCTATTATTCTCTTTGTTGTGCCTATCAATTTGTCTCTGAAGGCTGCGAAATTAAGAACTGAATATATACCTGCCGGTCCTTCTACTCTCCTCAGTCTCCTGTTCCCCAATAATCTTGTCAGCTTGGAACTCATCATCTGCAGAGGTGTCCTCAGCATCTTGCTCATCTTCAAAGGCTGGTGGAAATATAAAACTGACACCTCTTGGGTGTGACTCTCCCCCAGACCAGACCGTGTAGTGTGCAATCATGCGGGAGTCCAATTGCTAGAGAGGCTACTGTGAAGGCTCATCTCCTGACCATATAATGCCAGCCTGCTTGCACAACCCACAGATGAGGGATGGGTGTGGCAGACCGCCGGAGAATGGCCCTCGCAGGCATCGCTGTATAGAGAAACTAATAATGGCGCCGATGTCGATGTTGAAGTCTTTCATAATTACATACAACAGAAGCACTTTCTCCCTCGTCACCTCTGTTGTATGCGTGGACGAAAATAACTTTGCGCACAAAAATGCATACCATATCTTGCCATAGCAGCTCAAGTCTTTGCTGGGGAAGATTGTGCCGCCTTTTTGTCCTTTTACCCAAGTAGTACCCGGATTAGTTATCTCAGCTAAAATCTGATCATAATCGAGACAATTATCACGCAATTGAGTGTATTGGAATATCACAGTGGCTCGCAGGCTGTAGTAGTTGTTGAAGAAGGGCACATGTTTACCCCTCACAAATGCACTGAATGACGCCCTATCCTCAGCGTTCGCATAGAACTCCTTCACCACGTTGACTATTGTTGGGTCTGGCTCATCTGTCAGCATATCCCAGCCTTTCTCGTATATTTGCCTCCTCATTTATCCATCAACATTGTCTGGTGCCAAGCCCCGCTCAAGAGTTAATGCTTTAGGCACTAAGTAGTCGTATTTATAGGCGGCATTGGCACTCGTGAATCTACGTCTGTCAAAGGCATGCGTAGGTGGCGTAGACCCTAAACCCTCACCTCATTGGCGTTTGGATGGTGTCTTAGGTGCCATTTTTCTCACTCGTAATCACAGTATTCCCCCAAACTTCACTTGCACAATTCGTCGAACATGTGGTGTGCACAACCCACAATACCCCCAAATATGATAATTGAACTTCAACTATGGTGCTAAACTGATGAAAACTTGCAAGTAAATGCTTACCCACAGCGTATTGACCCAATTGAAGTATGAATTTCCAGTATGTGGTGACAATTTGTTATTTTTCCCCTTCCTTGTTGCTATCAAAACCGAACTTGGAGAACCCTAGCTATTTGTTGACAGAAATTGAAAGTTAGACGAAGAGTAAGTTGGATAGAATTGGGGATTTAGGGGTTTTATTTATAAAGAGGGATATGGGTGTTTGAATTCATGGGTTAGTGGAGATGGTTGTAGCAAGTTCGTTAGTATATGAGAGTGAGAGGATCGGTTATGGGAGAAAAGAAGGAAGAAGTGGGTTATTTCGGTTATACTGCAGAATATAAATTGTCCAAGTTCCCGAACCCTCGCCCCGGAGGGGGGTATTTATATTGAAAGGGTCCTCCCCGGCGAGGGGTATTCTTCACAAAAATGCTCGCCTCGGCGGGGCGGGGGGGGAGTATTCTGCAGTTGCCTTTAATTTTTCGACTTCGTTTCCTCATACGCATGTCCACTAACATCCTAAACACCTGAAATACATTGAAATCACAAACATAAGATAACATCGTGAAGATTGAGCAAGTAAGATCAAATTTACTAAAACTCATAAATTAATTAACTAGCTATTGTACCACAATAAACTAATTGATACTAGAATTACACATTAAATTACAAATTGACTAACGTAACATAAAAAATACTATGAATGGAAGTAAAATTGGGTTGCCTCCCAATGAGCTCTTGTTTTTGAGTCTTTCAGCCTGACTACTCCATGTTCATGGCGCATCGACGAGTGTGATTGCGGTAGCTTCGTTGTCGATGTCGCCACCCCAGTAATGCTTTAACCGTTGATCGTTGACTTTGAATGTTTCAAGTGGATTTCTACTATATAGTTCAACGGCGCCATGTGGAAAAACCGTCTTGATCGTGAATGGCCCCGACCATCAGGATTTGAGCTTTCCTAGGAACAATCGCTGTCGTAAGTTAAACAATAACACTGATTGACCCGGGTTCGATCCCTAGCAACGGCGCTAAAAACTTGTTGGTCGAAATCTATATACGCTCACACGCAAGTGTACGTAGTCAACAAGTAATATAGTAGTAAGAAAAAGTATCGTTCCCACAGAGACTAGTATGAAATTAAACTTAACAATTACCAGTTTTATAGTAACCCAATTTTATTAAACTACTTAAATTAATGATTATAATTAACAAAAACTAAGAAACTAAAAATACCAATCAATCAACAAAACTTAATAACCGTAATTTCAAGCAAATAATGGAGAATTAGGCTTACAACTTCACTTTAAGTCTCACTCCGATTATCACACCTTATTCCAGTTCAATTCACTATCTCAGTTCATTAATCAAGAACACTTAAGTAGAAGTAGCCATCTCTCAATACACCAACACCGCATTAACTTAAATCCACAAATCAGATAGAATTAAGCCAAACACCCTAATTAACTAATTCACTATATCTCTATGTGAATTAAAATCAAAGAAGGTTTAAATTCTAATTTCTTTACTCGATTACATGCGACGCTAGGTATATCTCTATCCTAACATACATCAAGATTCCATTAAAACATAAAATTCAAGAACACGTGCTAAAGTGACTAAGTCTATATTCATACATCATCTCTCGAATCCATATAAATTCAGACAAAATTGGTGATCAAGCAATTCATAAATTAAAGTGCAAATCACAATAGATAAACTGAATTGATAGATTATTAAACTGAATTCAAGGCATGACTATCATTATTCAACTATAAAGATCTATTGCAAGCCTAATAAGTACTTTAGTTCATCATCAATAAAATAAAAACTGAAAAGATAGAGAAATTTATCATCCAAGTTACAATAATTGAATTGAAAGACAAAGAATAGTTACCAAACCACCCTTATCCTTGCTCCAAATTGCAATCTTCGTGATCTTGACCTTTAAATCCACTCCTCCAATGTTTTTCTAGAATTAGGGCTCAAATCTTGCTAATTGATCGATTGTAGTGATGTCCCTCTGTTATGTTGGTGTTATCTGATCATAAGTCATGTAAAACACTCCTCCACGACGCCCATCAGAGTTTCAGTTAATGCCAAATTGATCCTCGTACGCAGCTGCAGAATTCCAATTGAAGTGGAACACTTTCTCTCTTTCCCCGCACCCCCACCCCGACGGGGGGAATTTACACTATATAGGCCAGCCCCGGCAGGGGGGTCTTCTATAGTTGGGCCATGTACCCCCTCCCCGGTGGGGGTTTCCTTTGTTAATGTGCCCGCCCCGACAGGGGGTATGTCTTGCCATGCTGATTTTGCCCATTTTGATGCCAAGTCTTACCACAAAGCCACAAATGTACCACCATGCCACGTAATGCAATCCTAAACACAAAATAAGTAAAAATGAACAGAAATAAGCAGGATCAACACAGTTTAACTTTCTTAGTACTCTAACCGTCAAGTCAATTAAAATTAGCGACCGCATGTGGTCGCACAACGTAGTCGCTGATCGTTTTAAAATAGATCAGCTTCTGATCGTCTACCAGAAGCTGCAGAAAGAAAGGAAAAGAAGAAGAGAGAAAGAGAGAAGAAGGAGAAGCCACCCGCCCGCCCGCCACCGCCGCCGCTCGCCGCCTGCCGTACGTCGTCGTCATCATTGTCATCGTCGCCAGCCGCCCCACATTGGTATATATCAATCTATCTCTTTTATTTATATATAGTGTTCAATTTGGGTTTGATTTTGAATTATATATATTGCATACTTATGTGTTTATATGAGTTTGATTTGATTATTTAGTTTGAATTTGTGTTAAATTTATGAAATGGCAGCTATCATGTTGATTATATAATAACAGTGTGATATTTAGTTTCAATTTGGGTTTAATTTATGCAATTTCAGGTCTTGCATGTTCATAATTTGATATTGAGGCTTATGTTAGTGTATTGAATGAGATAATTGCTTCAATTTGAGTTTTTTCTTATCCTAGTGTATAAATTTATAGCATAATTTGTAAGTTGTTTATAGTGGTTAGACATAAATTATAATTAAAATATTATAATATCCATTATTATATAATATTACTAAAATACATAAATTAAATATTAAACTGCATTAAATTAAATATATTAACATATAAATAAAATAAATAATATAACAAAAAATAATACAAAGTAAAGTAAAGAAAATATAAAAATAAATTTCCTTAGTTTACTTAATTTTCCCTTACTAAAATCAACTAAATAAGTCGCATTTACTTAGTTTTCACTACTAAATTTATATCAACTAAGTAGTATTAACTTAGTTAATATTACTTAGTTTTCCAATACTAATTAAAATAAATTAAGTAGCATTAATTTACTTAGTTTTACACTATTAAATAAAAAAAATATAAAAAACATAAATTTATATTACTTTGTATAATATAAGATAATATAATATAAATAAAATAATATATCATAATATATCATAACATAACATAACATCACATAAAATGAAATATATTTATTAACTTAATTACATTTCTTAAATTTATTAATTTAAATAATATAATATCGTATAATATAATACAAAATAAATTAATAAATAAAATAAATTTATTAAAAAAATAGAATGACATTGATTTAATTAAAATAAATAAAAGAGAGAACATACTCTATCAATAACTCAACTGAACATACTCTATTAATAACTCAACTGCAGCATCCTTAAGACTAGTTTTTTTCAAATGCATGTTTTGTAACCAAATATCAGCATTTTCTTGGCAAATAGTTTATATCACAATCTCTATCATAAAAGTATACTATAGATCTGTGATTAACCATCCTTGTCTTGAATTTGAATCCACAAAGTAGTATCCTCGAAATATATACAACAAATTGGAGAAAGATGAAATGTGCACTAGCTTACTGAAAGATAACTTGTCACAATTAGATGGAAATTAACTTCATGTTATAATGTAAACCAAATAACTTAATCATCGCCCAAGAGTAATGGCTATTGGGAGAAGAGTCAAGGACTTCCTTGTACGCATGATTCGACATAGCAATTGCACGCAACTAATACTCCAATTAACTAGTTCCTCGGCATAAATAAAAAAGTATGAGTCGTAGTTCCTATTTGTGTCCCATACTCGAATTAAGTAATTGAATTACTGTAGACATTCATCACTGTTCCATCATAACAGATGACAACATCCCGAAAGAAGGCCATTAAGCTGTTGAATAAAGTTTTAGATTCAACAAACCCTCTAGATGAACGAGCGACCACTTTTCTTTTAAAAATGAATCATTGACTGATATGGTGTGATATCCCTAAAATAGGTCCACACAACCCATTCTGAGTCGCCAAATACATAGTACAGAAAATAACTACAAATTCATTATTACAATTGTCGTGCAAAATATGATAACACATATGATGTAAGTTTAAATATAAATATTGTCTTCTAGACAATATCCAAACTCAAATAAGTTCTCATTACAATTATTGATACAATATTTTATAAAATTGTGAGCACTACTAAAACAACTGCCCTGAAATATCAATCCACACCCCGACTAGTTCCCGCTATATTCTCGCCTCCTGAGAAGAAAAATGGAACAAAAAGGAAAAGGATGAGTTCAACTAGCCCAGTAAAGAATATTACGACTAAGATAATGAACAACAAATTATCGTTAGCGTTCAATAAATCAAATAAAATATAATAGACAACAAGTTTTAGATCAATATTTGCAGCGGAAATAATAATTCATTAGAAGAGTTAAGTAGAGAATGAAGTCTACTATCTTCTATGATTTAAAAGTCTATCATCAATATTTTATCCCTATAACATCAATCAATATACATCTTGAATCAAATATTCATCTTTGCACTAAGGGCCAAAGATACTCATTTGTATCACCAGTTGGTCACGTTCATCTCAACACCTGTCAATCTTTGCACTACGGGCCAAAGATATTCATCAATAATCATTCATCTTTGCACTACAGGCCAAAGATATTCAGTTATATCATCATTTAGGACTGAGAAGAGTCAAGTAGAATATGAAATCTACTATATTCTATGATTTAAAAGTCCATCATCAATATTTTATCCCTGTAGTATCACTCAATAAATATTTTAATTCAACGAATTATTCATGCACTACGGGCCAAGTGTATTCGTTAGTATCACCAGTGGTCATGTTCATCTCAATACCTGTCCATCTTTGCACTACGGGCCAAAGATATTCATCAAGTAATCATTCATCTTTGTACTACATGCCAAAGATATTCTGTTATATCACCATTTAGGACTGAGGATGATGAAAATATTTTAAAGAAAACGAATTCAGCGAGATAAAAGGACAGAGTTTAAGGATTCGTACTTTAGTTTATCCAAGTTCAAAAATACTCTATAATAAACAATTGTGGAGCAAAATTCAAGAATGACGATCAAAACATGAATACAATCAAAGATAGTAATCATAATAGATAACTTGGACAAAAAAATAAAAATTTAATTTTTTTGTGAATAGTATCGTATTCGTGAATAGTGTCGTATACGTGAATAGTGTCGTATACGTAAATAGTAATCTTGACACGAAAAGGTAAAAATTTCACAATAAAATTCATGTCAATATTTTGGTATAATAATATTAAAAGAAATAACATCATTTATAAAAAAAAAATAGCATCCCTTACCTCAAAAGAATAGTACTTTTAGCTGGAATATTGGATATAATACTGAAAAAAACTTGCACTGAATAGTAACACTATATTTAAATACTCACAAAAATACGTTCGATATTATAGAGAGAGAAACTTCTGATTCTGGTGTGATTTTCAATTCTAACCTAAGCACCCTATTTATAGAAAAATGCTCAGAATGCCAAAGAAGAAAATTTAATAAAATATTATACTTATAAAAAAATTCACACACCTCCTTGACCATTTCATCAGCCCACACAAGTAGGGCCCACCTCACAAAAAATATTTTTTGTTAAAAAATTACTTATAACCCCAAAAATCAATTCAAACCCAATATTCCGGAACTTTAAAAATTCATAATAAATAGCCCTTTTATCAGGAAAAATACGAATTTTATGTCCATTTTATAGGAAATTTAATTTTTTACAACGTTGTAGAAAAAATGTTTTCCAAATTCTAAACGAAAAATGACTGAAATCCACATACGGATGATTTTCAACACCTCTATTCCGACAAAATACTGATAAAATACCTCAGCATTAATTCTTTTATTTATATCCACATAAAATAAATATTTTCTTATCATATAAATAAATAATTAATTATTCACAAATAATATTACAGAACTACAATATTGACAACCAGGTCATTTTCAAGAAAGAGGGGGCCTTCCGGTAAGGATTTCTCCTTACTGGCGCGCAATTAAATAATCTCTCCTAGACAGAACTTCCTTAAATATTGCCAATAATGCTATTCAATAATATTATTCAAATAATATAAATTATTGATCTGATAATTTGAAATACTGTGCAATGACAATTATTGAATCAATAATATAAAATATTGAACAATAATTACTGTAACAATTATTGAGTAGTGACTTCTTACGTAAGAATCAATAATTAGAATTATTGTGCAATATCTTGTGCTACTGTGCAACACTGCATATTACTGTATTTTAACCACCGGGTATTCCAACAGTTTTAACGGTAACAACTACGCTGTTATTTATAAAAAAACTCATACTTGTCATTTTTTTCATCCGACAGTTTTCCGTTATGGGACCCATAAATAGCTGCGCCGTCGTACGAATATTCCCAGATAATAAGAATATTCCATGACCAAACGAATATTCCCCGACAACAATGAGTAGTTTATAACCACTTGCTTATTTAAAATATTTACGCATTTTACCCATAACTAACCACATTAATCAAATCAACCCCTTACTATTTCAAAATAATAAATAGAGAAAATTTAATTTTATAAAAAGTTGGGGTCTTACAACCTCCCCTCCTTATGTAATTTCGTCCTCGAAATTGGCGTACATACCTGGTGTTTCTAAAAGATGAGGATACCTCGCTTTCATTTCTAATTCCAACTCCCAGGTCATTTTCTCAATAGCATAGTTCCTCCACAAAACTTTGATTTGTGGTATAACCTTTGTGCGTAGGACATGCTCCTTCCTATCTAAGATCTTGATAGGTACCTCCTCGTACGTTAAATCTTCGGCTATCTCGTCTGGTTCTAACTCAATAATGTGGTTTAGGTCTTTCACATATTTACGAAGCATATATATGTGAAACATTATGAGCACGAGACATGCTTGGAGGTAATTTGAGTCTATAGGCCGCATTTCTTACTGGGTATAGAATCTCAAATGGACCAATAAATCATGGATTGAGCTTTCTTTTCTTCTCGAATCTTGTAACTCCCGTCCATGGAGCAATGCGTAACAATACATGATGCCCGATATTAAATTCCACGTCCTTTCGATGAAGATCCGCATAACTCTTTTGTCAATCATGTGCCATTTGTATACGTTGTCGGATCATTTGGATCTTTTCTGTAGTCATATGTACCAACTCTGGTCTCAATAATGTTGCTTCACCCAACTCATTCCAACATACTGGAGAGCGACACTTTCCTCCATACAATGCTTCGAATGGAGCCACACCTATACTTGCTTGATAACTGTTGTTGTAGGAGATTTCCACCAATGGTAAGTACTTATCCCAACTCCCTTTGAAGTCTAGAACACAAAGTCTCAATAGATCTTCAAGAGTTTGAATAGTCCTTTCCAATTGCCCGTCCGTTTGAGGACGGTATGCCGAACTGAATCGTAAATCCGTGTCCATAGCTTTCTGCAAGCTAACCCAAAATCGTGAAGTGAACCTTGGGTCACGATCTGAAATTATGGATACTGGCATACCATTCAATCTCACAATCTCATTTATGTACATACGAGTAAGTCGTTAAAGTGAATAAGTTTCTCGTATAGGCAAGAAATGAGCAGACTTGGTTAATCTATCGACAATGACCCAAATTGCATCTATGCCTTGAGAAACCTTTGGAAGACCAATAACAAAATCCATATTAATGTGCTCCCACTTCCATTTTACAATCTCAAGTGGTTGCAATGGACCTTTTGGAACTTGATGTTCTGCCTTGACACGTTGACAAGTTAAACATCTTAAGATAAACTCCTCGATCTCTCTCTTCATATTGCTCCACCAAAATGTATGTCGAACATCACGATACATTTTGGTACTTCTAGGATGGATTGCAAACGATGTGTTGTGTGCCTCCATCATGATTTTATATTTTAAATTAGAGTCGTTAGGAACACAAAGTTTGGAGTTGACTCGAAGTATTCCTTCTTCATCGATTCTTGCTTCTAGAATAATACCTTCTTGTACTTTCTTCTTCATACGCATCAGCTCTGGGTTTGTGACTTGAGCAACTTTAACTTTATCGATTAAAGTCGGTTCTACTCATATATTTGATATCATCACATGGGTACTTGGAGCCTTTAACTCTATCTCCATCCTTTGTAAGTCGTACAGAATGGCTCTTTATGTTAACAACGTCGTAATCGTACCAGAATACGATCTTCTACTCAATGCATCTGCTATCACGTTTGCTTTTCCAGGATGGTATTGAATAGTTTGGTTGTAATCTTTCAACAGCTCGAGCCAACATTGTTGCCGCATGTTGAGTTCCTTTTGGGTGAAGAAATATTTGAGGCTTTTATGATATGTATAGATCTCCACTTTCTCCCCATACAGGTAATGCCTCCAAATCTTTAGCGCGAAAACGACTGCTGCTAACACTAGATTATGAGTAGGATAATTTCTCTCATATTCTTTGAGTTGTCTTGAGACATAGGCTATGACTTTTCCATGTTGCATGAGAACACATCCTAAAGATTTGCCTAAAGCATCGCTGTAAATGACAAATCCCTCCTAACATGATGGTATTGTCAGAATAGGTGCCGAAATGAGTCTCCTCTTGAGTTCTTGGAAGCTCTTCTCACATTCCTCGCTCCATTCAAATTTTGTATCTTTTCGAGTCAGTTGAGTTAATAGAGTAGTGATTCGAGAAAATCCTTCCATGAATCTCTGATAATAACCAGCTCAGCCCAGAAAGCTACGTACTTCGGTTATTGACTTAGGTTGCTCCCAACTTTGTATTGCTTCAATCTTTACCGGGTCAACTGATATTTCATACTTTGATACCATGTGCCCAAGGAATATTACTTCTTCAAGCTAGAACTCGCATTTCTTCAACTTGGCATATAGCTTATTTTCATGAAGCTTTTGGAGTATCAGCCTCAAATGTTGCTCATGATATTCACGACTTTTGGAATAGATGAGGATGTCATAAATAAAGACAACCACAAAATGATCTAAATATTTCTTGAATACTCGTTTCATCATATCCATGAAGGCCGCAGGAGCATTAGTCAATCCAAATGACATGACTAGGAATTCATAATGCCCGTACCGAGTCCTGAAAGTAGTCTTTGGAATGTCATCAGTTTTAATCTTTAACTGATGATATCCGGAACGAAGATCAATTTTTGAGAAGAATTTAGCACCTTGTAACTGGTCAAACAGGTCATCATTGCGAGGTAGTGGGTACCTATTTTTGATGGTGACATGGTTCAACTCCTGATAGTCAATGTAAAGCCGCATACTCATATCTTTCTTCTTTACGAATAAAATCGGAGCATCCCAAGGAGATGTACTAGGACGAATGAAACCAATATCCAACAACTCTTGTAGTTGGGTTTTTAACTCCTGAAGTTCAATAGGAGCCATTCGATATAGGATTTTAGAAATGGGTTTTGTACCGGGTTCAATGTCAATACAAAATTCGATATCACGCTCTGGGGGTAGGCCAGAAAGTTCTTCAGGAAATACGTCAGAAAATCCAATAACAACAGAAATATTATTCAAATCTGACGTATTTTTGTTCAAGTCCATGACATGGGCTAGGAAAGCTTTACATCCGTTTTTCAATAAACGAATGGCTTTATGGCTTGATATGACAGTGATTGACTTTAGTAGTTTGGTTGCTTGAATTCGCATAACAGGTTGGTTAGGAATATGAAAACTAACGACCTTATGAAAACAATCAATTTTAGCATGATGAGTGGTTAACGAATCAATCCCTAAAATCACATCAAATGCAAGTATCTTTAAAGAGATAAGATCAATTGGTAATGTGATGGTGCCAACTTGAATCAAGCAAGATTTATAAACAGTGGATGTAATAAAAGTTTCTCCTAATGGAGTTTCAACAGATAAGTCAAAGTCTAATTTCTCAGGAGTCAAGTTCAAACGTTGAGCACAAGTAGGAGAGATAAAAGAATGGGTAGAATCGGTATCTAATAAGGTATAAACTTCGTAAGAGTTTATGATTAGCTTACCCGTGATCACCTCGTTCCGGTTCCTCGCGTTTTAAAAGTCACGACAAACGCTCTTCCAAGAACCACCGACTTTGACTTGTCCAGGATAACCTTTGGAGTCACCATCCCCGCTGGACTTGGTTTCGCTACAGGACAATGTCGAGCTATATAACCTTCCTTTTCACAGTTATAACACACCTTGAATTGTTGTGGGCAGTTTGGGCTGATGTGTCCCTCTTTTCCGCATTTATAACATACAACCGGTGGTCGTTCTCCTCCCCTAGAAACAGTTGATGATGATGCTGATGTCTTCACGTTGTCATTGTTGTACCTCTTCTTTTTAAAATATCCCCCCGACTCGCTTCTTCTACTATCATGGCCACGATTACCACCATAGTGGTTATCGCTTCTATCCAGATATTTTCCTCCCCGCTGGTTGTCATTGCTCCGATGATTATTGCCACTGGTACGACCCTAGTTGTGGTCTCCCGATTGAACAGACTCATTATCTCGCTCTAATAATTGAGCCCTGTTCACAACATCTGAATATAGAGAAAATTTGTGAGAGATATGGTATTGACGAATTTCGGGTTTCAAACCTCTTAGAAACATCTGGGTCATACATTCCTCATTCTCTACTAAATGAGGTACAAACTTGGATAACTCCGCAAGGTTAGCCTCGTACTGGGACATAGATATGTTGTTCTGTTCTAGTTCGATAAACTCTACTTCTTTTATATAACGAATACTTTCAGGAAAGTACTTATCATTGAACAGTTTCTAAAATATTTCCCAAGACATATTGAGTGCGGCAGACTGGGTACGCTTCACAGATTTCGACCAATAATATGTCTCACTGCGGAACATAAAGGTGACGAATGGAACCTTATGTTCCTCCATGCATCCCAAGACATCAAATATCTTGGTAATTTGCTTAACCCATGTTTCTGCCTTGATCGGATCTAGCTTTCCCAAAAACTCTGGTGGTCCCAACTCCTTCAATTGCTTAGCAGTGACCAGCCGTGAGTTGCCATTGTTTCCACCTGCATTTTGAAAAGGAGTTTCTCTCGTCTGGTTTTTCATGAACTGCAAAAAGCTTCTAAACATCTCATCATTCATCGTTTGATCGGTGGTGTTGTTTATAGGAGGAATATTGCCTTCCTGATGCACATTATCCTGGTTGTTAATTGTCGGTGTCTCAACGGTCTCATGTGCTCCATTGCTCTTCTCAACATTTTCAGATGTCATTCTCAAATACTGCCACAAAATAAGGGTTAATTAAAGAAATTGACATGCCACATAATGTCCCTATATTCTGACCAACCAACAAATAAGCTTAGGTATGATACACTAGCGAAGGATTTACTCGTCTCTCCCCTCCTAGTTCTAATCCCAGATCTCCACCAGAGATCATATCCCTAAGCTCTAATACCAACTGTGATGCCCCCAAAATAGGTCCACACAACCCATTCTGAGTCGCCAAAAATATGGTAAAGAAAACAACTACAACTTCATTATTACAATTGTCGTGCAAAATACGACAACACATATGCTATGAGTTTTAATACAAATATTGTCTTCTAGGCAATATCCAAACTCAAATAAAGTCCTCATTACAATTATTGATACATTATTTTACAAAATAGTGAGGACTTCTAGAACAACTCTCTTGAACCATCACTCCACACCCCGACTAGTCCCCGCTATATTCTCGCCTCCTGAGAAAAAAAATGAAACAAAATGAGTGAGCTCAACTAGCCTAATAAAGAATAATATACCTAAGATAATGTAGAACAAATTATTCTTAGTCCTCAACAGGAAAAATTCTAATAGAATTTAATAAACAACAAGTTTTAGATCAACAACTGCAGCAGAAATATCGATCCATTAGAAGAGTCAAGTAGAACATGAAATATACTATCTTCTATGATTTGAAAGTCCATCATCAATATTTTATCCCTATAGCATCATTCAATAAATATTTTAATTCAATGAACTATCCATGTACTACGGGCCAAGGGTATTCGCTAGTATCACAGTAGTCATGTTCATTTCAAAACTTGTCCATCTTTACACTACTGGCCAAAGATATTCATCAGGTAATAATTCATCTTTACACTATAGGCCAAAGATATTCTGTTATATCATAATTTAGGACCGAGGATGATGAAAATATTTTAAAGAAAATGAATTCAGTGAGATAAAAGGACAAAGATTAGGGATTCGTACTTTAGTTTATCCAAGTTCAAAAATACTCCATAATAAACAATTGAAGAGCAAAATTCAAGAATGACGATCAAAACATGGATACAATAAAATATAGTAACCATAATAGACAACTTGGACAAAGATTTTTTTTTGTGAATAGTGTCGTATTCGTGAATAGTGTCGTATACGTGAATAGTAATCTAGACACAAAAAGGTAAAAATTTCACAATAAAATTTATGTCAATATTTTGGTATAATAATATTAAAAGAAATAACATCATTTATAAAAAAAATAACATCCCTTACCTCAAAAGAATAGTACTTTTGGCTGGAATATTAGATATAATACTGAAAAAAACTTGCACTGAATAGTAACACTATATTTAAATACTCACAAAAACACGCTCGATATTATAAAGAGAGAAACTTCTGATTCTGGTGTGATTTTTAATTTTAACGTAATCACCCTATTTATAGAAAAATGCTTAGAACGCTAGAAAATTTAATAAAATATTATATTTATAAAAATTTTATGCACACCTCCTTGACCATTTCATCAGCCCACACAAGTAGGGCCCACCTCACAAAAAATGTTTTTTGTTAAAAAAAATTATTTATAACCCCAAAAATCAACTCAGACCCAATATTCTAGAATTTCAATAATTCATAATAAATAGCCCTTTTATCAAAAAAATACGAATTTTATGTCCATTCTATAAGAAATTTAATTCTCTACAACTTTGTAGAAGAATTTTTTTTCCAAATTGTAAACGAAAAATGACCAAAATCCACATACGGATGATTGTCAACACCTCTATTCTAACAAAATACTGATAAAACACCTCAGCATTAATTCTTTCATTTATATCCACATAAAATAACTATTTTCTTATCATATAAATTAATAATTAATTATTCAGAAATATTATTACAGTACAATATTGACAATCAGGTCGTTCTCAAGAAAGAGGGGGCCTTCCGGTAAGGATTTCTCCTTACTGGCGCGCAATTAAATAACCTCTCCTAGACAGAACTTCCTTAGACATTGCCAATAATGCTATTTAATAATATTATTCAAATAATATAAATTATTGATCTGATAATTTGAAATATTGTGCAATGACAAATATTGAATTAATAATATAAAATATTGAACAGTAATTACTGTAACAATTATTGAGTACTGACTTCTTACGTAAGAATCAATAATTAGAATTATTGTGCAATATCGTGTGCTACTGTGCAACACCGCGTATTACTGTATTTTAACCACCGGGTATTCCAACAGTTTTAACGGTAACAACTACGCCTTTATTTATAAAAAAAACTCATACTTGTCATTTTTTTCATTTGACAGTTTTTCGTTAGGGGGCCCACAAATGGCTGCTCCATCGTACGAATATTCCCTGACGGTAAGAATATTCTACGACCAAACGAATATTTCCCGACAACAATGACTATTTTATAACCATTTGCTTATTTAAAATATTTGCGCATTTTATCCATAACTAATCACATTAATCAACTCAACCCCTTACTATTTCAAAATAATAAATAGAGAAAATTTAATTTTATAAAAAGTTGGGGTCTTACATATGGGTCCAATCCATGATGAGAAGCTGTCTATTTCATGGATTGGACTTATATCAGTCGATGATTCACCCTTAAAAGAGAAGTGGTCGCTCATTCATATAGAGGGTTTGCTAAACCTGGAACTTTATTCAACAACTTAATGGCCCTCTTTCGGGATGTTATCATCTGTTACGATGGAACAGTGATGAATGTCTGTAGTAATTCAATTACTCAATTCGAGTATGGGACATAAACAGGAACTACGGCCCATACGTTTTTATTTATATCGAGGAACCAGTTAATTAGAGTATTAGTTGCATGCAACTGCTATGTCGAATCCTACGTACAAAGAAGTCCTTGACTCTTCTCCTAGTAGTCATTACTCTTGGGCTATTATTAAGGTTATTTTTTACATTATAACATGAAGTTAATTTCCATCTAATTGTGACAAGTTATCTTTCAGTAAGCTAGTGCACACTTTCATCTTTCTCCAATTTGTTGTATATATTTCGAAGATACTGCTTTGTGGATTCAAATTCAAGATATTGATGGTTAATCGCAGATCCATAGTATACTTTCATGATAGAGACTATGATATAAACTATTTGTCAAGAAAATATTGATATTTGGTAACAAAACATGCATTCAAAAAAAGTCGGTCTTAAGGATGCTGCAGTTGATTTATTGATAGAGTATATTCTTTCTTTTATTTATTTTAATTAAATCATTATCATTCTATTTTTTTTAATTAAATCATTGTCATTTTAGTTTATATATTAACATATATATATTTTAGTATTTTATATAAACGTCTTGATGATATTATATTTTTTGAACAAACAGATTGTGATTTCTCATGCACTATAAATTCAAGACTATATATAGCACGATAAAGTTACCCCCTAATACTCTTTGAGAAGTGTTAAAGTTAGTTTGACCCACCTCTCCATGATATCCGAAAACATCCTTGGTTTTAAAGCCCTAGGCCTTCAGTTGTTACTCCAATTTTTGCAAAATCAACTGCCTTAGAGTGAAGATTTGCCAATTGAAAATATTTTTTACTCATAACTTTATTTGACTCAAGATCTGCATGTACTAAATGTGCAGTAGAGATTGTACCCTAGGTATCATTGATCAGCTAGTTAATCAACAACTAACTTGTTGTTTTCTTGCAAAATCAGACTTATTGGGAAATATGATAGACATATGGAATTATAGGAAATTCAACAGTATAGAATGACAATAAGTGTTTTCCCATCCATACAGTACTTCCTCTTGAATTCCTGAACAAAGTGGTTCAATGGTGAACCACTTTGTTCAGAAATTCAAGAGAAAGTACAGTATGTTGAACCACTTATTGGTAACTGTTGAATTTCCTACAACACTCCTTTTGTTCTCTTATTTCTCAATAAGTCTGATTTTTTAAGAAATTCTAAAGTTCTTTGTTGATATATAATCCTTTTGATCAATGATACCTTAGGTACAATCTCTACTGCACATTTACTACATGCAGACCTTGAGTCAAATAAGACTATGAGTAAAAAATATCTCAGTTGGCAACCCTTCACTTTATGGTAAGTGATTTTGCAAAAATAAGAGTAACAAATGAAAGGCCTAGGGCTTTAAAACTGAGGATGTTTCCCGATTTCATGGAGAGGTTGGTCATAACTAGCTTACACTTCTCAAGGAGTACTGTGGACAAACTTTATCGACGACGATTGACTATCAAGATCTCGTATAATCTTCTTCTTGCACTTAGCGGACATTTAGCTTTATGTTTAGTTTTGCAAGTTTATTTTAACATACTTTAGACATGACACTTAAGAAAGTAATTAACAGGTGCAATTTTTTTTGGGAAATTCACCATACAGCCATTTTTTTAAAAAAAAATAAAAATCAGCGACCGCATACGGTCGCTAATGTTTATCAGCGACCGTTTATGAACCTAAGCTGTTAGCAACCGTAATGGTCGCTAGTGGTGGTCGCGGACACGTGGACCACATCACCAATGCGAGCTGGCTCACTATAACTCAGCTCAGCGATGGATTCGGTCACTAACCTATCTGTGGCGCCCCCAAAATAGGTATACATCACCCATTCTGAGTCGCCAAATACATGGTACAGAATTTAAATACAAACTTCATTTAAACAATACAACAAAACTGTAGCTGAGAGTTTTTACATGAATATTATCTCATAGACAATATCCAAACTCAAATGGAGTCCTCAATACATTTATTATCACACTATTTCATTGAATAATGAGGACTACTATAGCCACCTATCCTGGACCATCACTCCATTTCCCGACTCGTCTCAACTATATTCTCAATTCTTGAAGAGAACAATGAAAGCAAAGGGTGAGCTCAACTAGCCCAGTAAAGAATATTATGACTAAGATAATGTAGAATAAATTATCATTAGCCTTCAACAGTGTTAAACTGATAAAATACAATAAACAACAAGTTTAACTGCAGCGGAACAAGCAATACATTAGAAGAGTCAAGTAGAGCATGATATCTACTATCTCCTATGATTTAAAAAGTTTATCATCAATTTTATCGCTGAGACTCGGCTCAATAAATAATCCATATCACTGAATTATTTATGCACTACGGCCAAGGATATTCATTAGTATTACATCCATGAATTATCCATGCACTACGGGCCAAGGATATTTGTGTTATCACCAATGGTCATGATCATGTCAATAACTATCCATCAATGCACTACGGTCAATGAAGACTTTTACCACATCATTTGTAATATTACAGGTCATTATTATATCGAATAAGCACGGGTCATAATCATACTAATCAACAGTCTATCTATGCACTATGGGCCAAAGATGACTTTTATCACAATATAAGCATGAGGATGATGACAATGATATAAGCATCAATCAACGAAATCAATGATAAATATTAAAGATTTTTAATTTATCCAGAGTTTAAAAATGTCCAATTTGTCAACATGATAATTGCTTTGTGGAGTAAAATTCAAGAATAATATTTTGAAAATAATTTGGACAGAAAAGTAATCAACTTTTTGTCATGAATTGTACCCCGGGTGAATAGAACCCGAGTGAATTGTACCCCATGAATAGTACTTTGTGAATAGTATCCCGTGAATAGTACCCCGGCATGAAAAGAACAAAATTTAACAAGAATGTTCAGAAAAATATATCTTTGTGAAACGATACTAGATGAAGCGCAAATTTCAAGGATATTCTACTAATTTCAAGGAGTATAGAAGCAATAATTAACAAAATGAGTGTAGAATTCGGAATCTGAAACGAAATAATATTACTCACATACTACAAAGTATGGAAGAAAATATTTTTTCTTAGGAATACTGAACAAAAATAATATCCCTTACCTTAAAAAGGAGAGTATTCTGTCTAGTATAGCGGGAATATTTTTGAAGAAAACTTATACTATTTTCTACGCTACAAGCTTCCTTAAACTCTAAAGAAATACGCTCAATATTATAGAAAAAGAATTTTCTGATTCTGGTGTGATTTTCATTTCTAAACTAAGCATGCTATTTATAGGAGAATGGCAAGATACTATTTGAATTTAGAAAATTACGGACGCACAGTAATAGTTACGGGAATCGGCTAAATTTTTTTGATTTTACTATGCATACACTATGCAAACACTATGCATAATAAAATATAATATATTTTATTTTTCATAAAAAAACAAAACTTATTATAATATATATATATATATATATATATATATAAATTGAGATAACTTTCTACCGACAGTTTTGAAAAATAGGTAAGTGGGGGTCCATATAATAAGCAAAATTTACAACAAATAATTCATAAAAATCTCCTCTATTTATCTCAATTCACTTAGCTTCATAAAATATATTTTTAATAACATTCATCATTAATATTATAACTCACAATATTAACAGCCAGATCATTCTCAGGAAAGAAGGGGCTTTCCGATAAGGATTTCTCCCTATTAGCGTGTAATTAGGTGACCAAACCCCTTTCCTCGACAGAACTTTCTAAACATCGTCAATAATGCAAATAATAATATGAGTAACTTTATCGTCTCAATTATTGATTTAATAATATAAAATATTGTGACACTAATTGAATCAATAACGTGAAATACTATGTAGCAATTACTGTAGCAATAATTACGTATAAATGAGTGACTTCTCACGTAAGCAACAATAATCAATACCGTGTGCTACTATGAAACCACGCGTATTACTGTACTTTTATCATCGGGTATTTCAACAGTTAACGATAAAACTTTCGCCGTTATTTTTATAAAAAGATATTTCTGTCGTTTTCTAACTCTGACAATAATTCTGTTTTGGGGTCCACCAATGATTGTGTCATTGTACGAATATTCCTTTATAAAACAAATATTTTCTGACCAATCGAATATTTTATGACAACTTGCATACTTTGAAAAAATTGTAAATATTACCCACAACTATAACATTATATCCATAATATTCAAAATGATATTTCGAGAAAATTATATTTTTATTCATAAAAGTTGGGGTCTTATAACCTCCCATTCTTATAAAATTTCGTCCTCGAAATTGGTGTACGTACATGGTATGTCGAATAAGTGAGGATACCTTGATATCATTTCAGATTCAAACTCCCAGGTCATTTCCTCAACATCGTGGTTTCTCCACAAAACTTTGACTTGAGGTATAACCTTGGAGCGTAGAATATGTTCCTTCTTATCCAAGATTTTAACAGGTACCTCTTCATACGTTAAATCTTCCGCTATCTCGTCTGGTTCTAACTCAATAATGTGGTTTGGGTCTTCTACATATTTACGTAACATAGATATGTGAACAACGTTATGAACACGAGACATACTTGGCGGTAAAGCGAGTCTATAGGCCACAGTTCCTACTCGATCGAGAATTTAAAATGGACCAATAAATCGAGGGTTGAGATTTCCTCTCTTCATCGACTCTTACTGCTGGAATAATGCCTTCTTGCACCTTTTTCTTCATATTCATCAGCTCCGGGCCTGTAGCTTAAGCAGCTTTAACTTTATCGATTATAGTCAATTCTAATCGTATATTCACTATCTTCACGTAGGTTCTTGGAGTCTTTAACTCTATCTCCATCATTTGTAAGTCATACGAAATGGGTCTTTGTGTTAATGACGTCGCACTCGTAACCGCATACGATCTTCTACTCAACGCGTCAGCTACTACGTTCGCTTTTCCAAGATGGTATTGAATGGTATGGTCGTAATCTCTCAACAGCTCGAGCCAACGTCTTGGGCTCATGTTACATTTGTTCTGGGTGAAGAAATATTTGAGGGTTTTGTATCGGGTTCAAGGTCGATACAAAATTCGATTTCACGCTCTGGGGATAAGCCAGGAAGTTCTTCAGGGAATACGTTAAGAAATTTATTAACAATAGAAATATCATTCAAATCTAACGTATGTAAGACCCCAACTTTTATGAATAAAGATGAATTTTTCTCTAAATATTATTTTGAATATTATGGTGTGAATTTGATATAATATTATAGCTGTGGGTAATATTTATAAATTTTTCAAAGTAAGCAAGTTGTTATAAAATATTCGATTGGTTGGGGAATATTCATTTTATAAGGGAATATTCATACAACGGCACAATCATTGATGGACCCCACAACGAAATTACTGTCGAAGTTAGAAAACGATAGAAATATCTTTTTATAAAAATAACGACAAAAGTTTTACCGTTAACCGTAAAAATATCGGGTGATAAAAGTATAATAATACGTGTGGTTGTATAGTAGCACACAGTATTGTACAATATATTTGATTATTGATGCTTATGTGAGAAGTCACTCAATTTTTTTTAATTATTGCGACAGTAATTGCTGCATAGTATCTCGTGTTATTGATTCAATTATTGTCACAATATTTTATATTATTAAATTAATAATTGAGACGACAAAGTTATTCATATTATTATTTGTATTATTGATAATGTCTGGAAGTTCTGTCAAGAAAAGAGGTTTGGTCATCTAATTGCGCGCCAATAGGGAAAAATTCTTATCGGAAAGCCCCCTCTTTCCTGGAAATGATCTGGTTGTTAATATTGCAAATTATATTATTGATGAATAATTGTTGTTTAAAAATGTGTTTTGTGAAGCCAAGTGAATTGAGATAAATAGAGGGGATTTTTATGAAGTATTTGTTATAAATTTTTCTTATTATATGGACCCCCACTTATCCATTTTTCAAAACTATCGGGAGAAGTTATCTCATTTCATATATATATATATATATATATATATATATATATATATATATATATATATATATATATTATAATAAGTTTTGTTTTTTTATAAAAAATAGAATATATTATATTTTATTATGCATAGTGTCTACATAATATTTGCATAGTAAAATCAAAAATAAAAATTCTTCGCCGGTGTGCGCCCGTGAAACTTCTACTGTGCAGTCCGTGATTTTATTTTACAAATAGTATCCTACCATTCTCCTATAAATAGGATGCTTAGTTTAGAATTGAAAATCACACCAGAATCAGAGAATTCTTCTTTTATAATATTGAACGTATTTCTTTAGACTTTAAGGAAACTTTGAGTGTAAAAAACAGTGAAAGTTTTCTTCAAGAATATCTCCATCCTACCAGTCAGAAATACTCTCCTTTTAAGGTAAGGGGTATTATTTATTTCATATTTAGAAGATATATTATTTTTCGTATTCGTATGAATATTATTTTCGTTCAATATTCGTAAGGGATATTGATATTATTTTCGTTCAATATTCATAAGAAATATTATTTTCGTTCAATATTCGTAAGGAATATTATTTTTGTTCAATATTCATAAGAAATAATATTTTCTTCCATACTCTGTAGTATGTAAGTAATATTATTTCGTTTCAGATTTCGAATTCTACACTCATTTTGTTAAGTATTGCTTCTATACTCCTTGAAATTAGTAGAATATCCTTGAAATTTTTGTTTCATCTAGTATCGTTTCACGAGGATATTTTTCTGAATATTCTTATTAAATTTTAAGCTTTTCTTGCCGGAGTACTATTCATGGATACTATTCATACGTATGACACTATTCATGAAGTACTATTTATGGGGTACTATTCACTCGGGTACTATTTACCCGAAAAATTAATTTCTTTTCTGTCCAAATTATTTTTGATACGTGAATATTATTCTTAAATTTTACTCCACAAAGCAGTTATCATATTGACAATTTAGACATTATTGAATTATAGATAAATTAAATTATAAATCTTTAAAATTTATCCTTGCTCTCATTTAATTGAATTCTTATATCATTGTCATTATCCTCATGCTTATATTATGATGAAAGTCATCTTTGGCCCGTAGTGCATAGATAGCTGTTGATTGGTATGATTATGACCATGGATTGTTCGGTATAATCATGACCATTGGTGATAACACGAATACCCTTGGCCCGTGGTGCATGGATAATTCGTGGATGTGATACTAATGAATATCATTGGCCCGTAGTGCATGGATAATTCAGTGATGTGGATTATTTATTGAGCTGAGTCTTAGCGATAAAATTGATGATAAACTTTTTAAATCGTAGAAGATAGTAGATATCATGCTCTACTTGACTCTTCTAATGGATTGTTTGTTCCGCTGCAGTTAAACTTGTTGTTTATTATATTCTATCAGTTTAGCATCGTCTTTAAGGATGTGGCATGATAGTTTGCCCTATGTAGATCGAGTGGCAATTGATCGTACGCGAAATTAATCCGATCTTTCAACTGGAGCGGATCTAAGTGGTACCTTTCCTGAGCCTCACTTGGACTTAATCGCCACTGGAGTCCAGTAATCAGTGACTGACGAGTTCGCCTCCTAGTGGAGGAATCACACAACATACATTCATCGCATCTCACCGCATGCAAAATGATGACACTTTGCGAAGTACTAATATAAAGCATGGTAAAGAGACATTCACATCCATCCAAAGTAAAAATGCCATTTCACACACATGCATATAGAAGGGAATCAAAAAAATTGAAATGCGACTTAAGCCATCTACTGTCCCCAGCAAAGTCGCCACCTGTCAACACCGAATATATTTCTCCCTCTTCCTAGGTGTTTCTCACCTTTTATATTTTCTATGTGAATTTGTTGGATCTGAAAGGTGAGGTTTTCAGGAAAAGATCGACATATAATGTCGACGATTTAAAAAGATTTGATTTTTATTGGTCCGAATTAGACAGAGTTGCCAGTTAATATGAGATAAATGGTTGTATCAACTCAACCGAGTTTTCAAAGGTTTTGCAATGTGGCCCAATATTGGACTATGTTTAATTGGTCTTAGAAACCGAGATTCATAGAGTTCGAGGGCTTGATTAAGCGGGGAAAAAGTGTTAGGTACCCCTCGACTTCCGTGAAACATGGTTACCACACTTTTTCTCCCCTAGTTTATGTGTATGTGTGTGTGTGCGCATTGCAGTTAATTGGGCCTAATTACTTTATTTGAAAGTAGGGCTATGCCTCTTTTGCGCCTATATACAAAGGGTTTGACTTATATAAAAGTTTAATTTTAATACAAGGCATATAAAGTGATATTTTGAAAACAGGTTTAAAACCCTTATGCTCACATAGGAATTGAGGCATTTGATACTTCTATTTTGTTTCGTATTTGGCCTATTTTGATTTTATTCTTGAGATGCAAAGCATCTTCGATAAAATAATATATATAAGTGTCAGGCTCTTTATGGGCATAAAAGCCATCAAAGTATGACCGAGCACCACACATAGGATTTTCATTACATGGGGACCTTAAATCCAGATAACTGTTTTAAGGTCCTATATTTACAAGTACAAAATTTTCAAGCAAGTTGTACAACTTAAAAGGGTCCATCATGAGAGCCAGATCTAGATCCATCAGTTGGATCTTAGATCATGTGGCTCCTAGGCTCATATAATATCACATAAATAGCCTCCATAGCAAATATACTGAAATAAAATATATATTTTGTGACGCCCCCAAAATAGGTATACATCACCCATTCTGAGTCGCCAAAACATGGTACAGAAACAACTACCACTTTATTAATACAATTGTCGTGCAAAATACGACAACACTTAAACTGTAAGTTTAAATACAAATATTGTCTACTTCTAGACAATATCCACACTCAAATAAGTCCTCATTACAATTATTGATATATTATGTTACAAAAATGGTGAGGACTACTAAACAACTTTTAAGAATCATCATTCCATACCCCGACTAGTACTTGCTATATTCTCGCCTCCTGAGAAAAAAAAATGGAATAAAAAGGAAAAGGGTGAGCTCAACTAGCCCAGTAAAGAACATTATGACCAAGATAATATAGAACAAATTATCGTTAGTCCTCAATAGGGAAAAATTTAATAGAATACAATAGACAACAAGTTTTAAATCAATATTTGTAGTGAAAATAATAATTCATTAGAAGAGTTAAGTAGAGAATAAAATCTACTATCTTCTATTTATGAATTTAAAAGTTTATCGTCAATATTTTATCCCTGTAACATCAATCAATATATATATCTGGAATCAAATATTCATCTTTGCACTACAGGCCAAAGATATTCATCAGTTGGTCATGTTTATCTAAATACTTGTTCATCTTTGTACTACGGGCCAAAGATATTCATCAGAAAATTAATCATCTTTGCACTACATGCCAAAGATATTCAGTTATATCACCATTTAAGACTGAGGATGATGAAAAGTATTTTAAAAAGAACGAATCTAGTGAAACAAAAGAACAAATATTAAGGATTCGTACTTTAAACAATCCGAGTTCAAAAATACTTCATAAATAATCATAGTGAAATAAAATTCAAGAATGATCAAAACATAGATACAATCAAGGCTAGTATCCATAATAGATATCTTGGACAAAAAACAAAAATTTAATTTTTTTGTGAATAGTGTCGTATTCGTGAATAGTAACTCCGACACTAAAAGTTCCAAATTTGATAAAAAATTCAGATCAATATTTCGGCATAATGATATTGAAAGAAATAATATCATTTATAAAAAAAATAACATCCCTTACCTCGAAAAGACAGTACTTCTGACTGAAATATCAAATATAGTGCTGAAAGAACTTGCACCGTATAGCAACACTCAAAGTATCAAAATACTAATAAGAATACGCTCGATAATATAGAAAGAAAAGATTTCAGTTTCTGGTGTATTTTTTACTTCTAAACTAAGCACCCTATTTATAGAAAAATGATTAGAACACCAAAGCAGAAAATTTAATAAAAAAATATTATTTTAAAAAAATTTCTTACGCACACTTTTACCAACTGATTTCAGCACTTTGCACATGTTAGTGTAGCCCACAAAATACAAAAAACGTTTTTATTAAAAAAAATATTTAAAACTTCAAAAATCACTTATTTTGAAACTTCAATAATTCATAATAAATAGCTCTTTTATCAGAAAAATTCGAATCTTATGCCCTTTCCATAGGAAATTCAATTCTCTACAACTTTGTAGTTTTAAGTTTTTCCAAATTCTAAACAGAAATTGACTGAAATCCACATACGGACGATTTTACAGGCTATAATCAAATTTCATTCAAAAATGGGGTCCACAAACATGAAAAATATGTTTTAAATATTTTTCATAACAAAAATACTCATTCTCCTCATTTACTCATATATCACACATTCATTGTAAAATATCACAATTATTATATTATTATAATATAATAATATATTTAATTGAATTATTTCATCAGAAAAGATAAAATATCAATTTTCAACAATTGTCACATTAAAAAAAAAATTCCATCTATATCCACATAAAATGAATATTTTTCTTATCATATAAATCAATAATTAATTATTCACAAATAATATTACAAAATCACAATACTGACAACCAAGTTGTTCCTAGGAAAGAGGGGGTTTTTCAATAAGGATTTCTCCTTACTAGCACGCAATTAGGTGACCAAACCTCTCCTTAGACATAACTTTCTAGACATTGCCAATAATACTATCTAATAATATTATTCAAATAATATGAATTATTAATCTGATAATGGGAAATACTGTGTAGTGACAATTATTAAAACAACAATAATATAAAATATCAACGTAGCAATTATTGAATCAATAGAATAAAATATTAAACAGTAATTACTGTAACAATTATTGAGTAGTGTCTTCCTACATAAGAATCAATAATTGTTGTAATATCGTGTGCTACTGTGCAACAATGCATATTACTGTGTTTTAACCGCCGGGTATTCCAACAGTATTAACGGTAACAACTACGCCATTATTTATAAACAACTTATACTTGTCGTTTTCTTCATCTAATCGCTTTCCGTTATGGGCCCACACAAGGCTGCGCCGTCGTACGAATATTCCCCAACAGTAAGAATATTTCACAACCAAACGAATATTTCTAGACAATAATTAATATTTTATAACCACTTGCTTATTTGAACTATTTACGCATTTTACCCATAACTAATCACATTAATCAATTCAACCCTTACTATTTTAAAATAATAAATAGAAAAATTTAATTTCATTTATAATAAGTTGGGGTCTTACAACCTCCCTTCCTTATGAAATTTTATCCTCGAAATTGACGTACGTACCTGGTGTTTCGAAAAGATGAGTATACCTCGCTTTCATTTCCGTTTTCAACTCCCAGGTCATTTCCTCAATATCATGGTTCCTCCACAAAACTTTGACTTGTGGTATGACCTTTGTGCGTAGGGCATGCTCCTTTCTATCAAAGATATTGACAGGTACCTCCTCATACGTTAAGTCTTCGGTTATCTCGTCTGGTTCTAACTCAATAACGTGGTTCGGGTCTTTCACATATTTACAAAGCACAGATATGTGAAAAACATTATGAACACGAGACATTCTTGGAGGTAACGCGAGTCTATAGGCTACTTTTCCTACTCGCTCAAGAATCTGAAATGGACTAATAAATCGTAGATTGATCTTTTCTCTCTTCCCAAATCTTGTAACTCCCTTCCATGGAGCAACTCGCCACAATACATGATCCCCAATACTAAATTCCATGTCCTTTCAATGAAGAACTGCATAACTCTTTTGTCGATCGTGTGCCATTTGTATACGTTGTCGAATCATTTGGATCTTTTCTGTAGTCATACGTACCAACTCTGGTCCCAATAATGTTGCTTCACCCACCTCATCCCAACATATTGGAGAACGACACTTTCGTCCATATAATGCTTCGAATGGAGCCACACCTATACTTGCTTGATAACTGTTGTTGAAAGAGAATTCCACCAATGATAAATACTTATCCCAATTCTCTTTGAAATCTAGGACACAAAGTCTCAATAGATCTTCAACAGTTTGAATAGTCCTCTCTGATTGTCCGTCCGTTTGAGGATGGTATGCCGAACTGAATCGTAAATCCGTGCCCATAGCTTTTTGCAAGCTAACCCAAAATCGTGAAGTAAATCTTGGGTCACGATCCGAAACTATGGATACTAACATGCCATGCAATCTCACAATTTCATTTACATACATACGAGCAAGACGTTCAAGGGAATAAGTCTCCCATATCGGCAAGAAATGAGCAAACTTAATTAATCTATCAACAATAACTCATATCGCATCTACGCCTTGAGAAACCGTGGGAAGACCCATAACGAAATCCATGGTAATGTATTCCCACTTCTATTTCAGAATCTCAAGTGGTTGCAATGGACCCTTCGGCACTTGATGCTCTGCCTTTACACGTTGACAAGTTAAACACCTCGAAATAAACTTCGCGATCTCTCTCTTCATATTGTTCCACCAAAATGTATGTCGAAGATCACGATACATTTCGGTACTTCCAGGGTGAATTGCAAATGGTGTGTTGTGTGCCTCGCCTCCATCATGATTCTATGTTTTAAGTCAGAATCGTTAGGAACACAAAGTCTGGAGTTGACTCGAAGTATTCCTTCTTCATCGATTCTTGCTTCCAGAATAGCACCTTCTTGCACTTTTTTCTTCATACGCATCAGCTCCATGTCCGTAGCTTGAGCAGCTTTAACTTTATCGATTAAAGTCGGTTCTACTCGTACGCTTGATATCATCACGTAGGTACTTGGAACCTTTACCTCTATCTCCATCCTTTGTAAGTCATACAAAATGGGTCTTTGTGTTAATAACATTGCACTCGTACTCGCATATGATCTTCTACTCAATGCGTCAACTACCACGTTTGCTTTTCCAGGATGATATTGGATAGTATGGTCGTAGTCTTTCAACTGCTCGAGCCATCTTCGTTGTAAAACCCCAACTTTTTGAATAAAGATGAATTTTCTATAAATATTATTTTTGAATATTATGGAGTAAAATTGATATAATGTTATAGTTGGGGGTAATATTTATAAATTTTGCAAAGTAAGCAAGTTGTTATAAAATATTCGTTTGGTCGGGGAATATTCTTTTTGTCAGGAAATATCCGTACGACAGTACAATCATTGGTGGACCCCACAACAGAATTATTGTCGGATTGAGAAAACGACAAAAATATTTTATTAAAAATAACAGCGGAAGTTTTACCGTTGATACTGTTGAACTACTCGGTAGTAAAAGTACAGCAATACGTGTAGTTGCATAGTAGCACACGGTATTGATTATTAATGCTTATGTGAGAAGTCACTCAGTTTGATTCAATTATTGTCAATTAATAATATGAATTATTTAGCGATAATGAAGTTTTGTTTTATTCGTATTATTAACGTAATAAAACAGAAACATCTTTTTATATAAAATAGAATACTTTATTAAAGTTATTCTATAAATAGAATATATTATATTTTAGTTAAAAGATTTTTCTTTAAATATGGACCGTCAAATTAAAATAAATCAATCTGGACCGTTCATGGATTAGTTACTATGCATTCCATTTTCCTATAAATAGAAGTTCATTCCTTCATTATTTTCTTACGAATTCACTGAACTCTAGAGAGAGAAACTATAGAGAGAAACTATAGAGAGAAAGAAGAAAAGTATTCTGCTACTTAACTACTTCTTTATTTCAGTTCTTCTTTAAAAAGGTAAGGGGTATTATTTCTTTTGTATTCATGAAGAGAACTTCTGTTATTCCATTATTTATTATTCTGTTAGAATAACCTGTATACGCGGTCTACCCTAAACTTGGTGACATTCTTCTATTATTCTGTTGGAACATCCTGTCTGTGTGTTTTACACTGGACCTGGTTCCGTCTTTATTATTATTCTGTTGGAACATCCTGTCTGTGTGTTTTACATCGGACCTGGTTCTGTCTTTATTATTATTCTGTTGGAACATCCTGTCTGTGTGTTTTACACCGGACCTGGTTTCGTATTTATTATTATTCTGTTGGAATATCCTGTCTGTGCGTTTTACGCCGGACCTGGTTCCATTATTTATTATTCTGTTGGAATAACCTGTCTGTGCGGTCTATCGCATGCATGGTGATTTCTTTTGTTATTACATTCTTTATTATACTCAGTTGGTTAAAATTTTGACTTCTATACTCCATGAAATTAGTAGAATATCTTTGATATTTGCGCTTCATCTAGTATCTTTTCATGGAAATATTCTTCTAAGAATTCTTGAATTTTACTCCACAAAGCAGTATCATATTGACAATTTGGACGTTGTTAATTCTTGGATAAATTAATTCTTGAACTTATTTTATTGAATTCTTATATCATTGTCATCATCCTCATGTTTATAAAATGTTAAAAGTCATATGTGGCCTGTAGTGCATAGATGGACTTGGTATGATTATGACGAGGGATTATTCGGTATAATCATGACCGTAATGTTACAAATGATGTAGTAAAAGTCCTCATTGGCCCGTAGTGCATTGATGGACAGTTGTTGGCATGATCATGACCATTAATGAATACACAAATATTCTTGGCCCGTAGTGCATGGATAATTGTGGTCGTGATACTAAAGAATATCCTTGGCCGTAGTGCAGGGGTGATTCGATGATGTAGATTATTTTATTAAGCTGAGTCCCAGCGATAACAATATTGAAAAACCTTTTAAATCATAGAAGATAGTAGATTTTATTCTCTACTTGACTCTTCTAATGGATTGCTTGTTCCGCTACAGTTAAACTTGATATTTATTATATTTTATTAGTTTAACACTATTGAAGGCTAATGATAATTTATTTTGCATTATCTTAGTCATAATATTTCTTACTGGGCTAGTTGAGCTCACCCTTTCCTTCACTGTTCTCTTCAGGAAATGAGAATATAGCTGGGACGAGTCGGGGAACGGAGTGATGGACCAGATGATAGTATTAGTAGTCCTCACTATTCTGTTAAATAGTGTGACAATAATTGTAATGAGGACTCCTTTAGAGTTTGTATAATCTCTAGTAGACAATAATTGTATTCAAACTCACAGTTATGTTTTGTCGTATTATACACGACAGTTGTATTAGTAAGTTGTATTTAAATTCTGTACCATGTATCTGGTGACCCAAGATGGGTGATGTATACCAAATTTTGGGGGCGTCACACTCGTTGCCACATGTTGAGTTCTTTTTGGGTGAAGAAATATTTGAGACTTTTATGATCCGAATATATCTCCACTTTCTCCCCATATAGATAGTGTCTCCAGATCTTTAGCGCAAAAACGACTGCTGCCAACTCTAGATCATGAGTAGGGTAATTCCTCTCATATTCTTTGAGTTGTCGCGAGGCATGGGCTATGACCTTCACATGTTACATGAGAATACATCCTAACCCTTTGCCTGAAGCATCGCTGTAGATAACAAATCCATCTGAACCAAACGGTATTGTCAGAACAGGTGTCGAAATGAGTTTCCTCTTAAGCTCTTAAAAACTCTTCTCGCATTCCTCGCTCCATACGAATTTTTTATCTTTTCGAGTCAGCTGAGTTAACGGAGTAGCGATTCGAGAAAATCCTTCCACAAATCTCCGATAATAACCAGCTAAACCCAGAAAGCTACGTAATTCGGTCACCGACTTTGGTTGCTCCCAACTTTGTATTACTTTAATCTTCGTTGGGTCAACAGATACTCCATGTTTTGACACCACGTGCCCAAGGAAAGCTACTTCTTCAAGCCAGAACTCACAATTCTTCAACTCGGCATATAACTTATTTTCACGAAGCCTTTGGAGTACCAGCTTCAAATGGTGCTCATGATCTTCACGGCTTTTGGAATATATGAGGATGCCATCAATAAAGACAACAACGAACTGATCCAAATATTCCTTGAATACTCGGTTCATCATATCCATAAAAGTCGCAGGAGCATTAGTCAATCCGAAAGACATGACTAAGAATTCATAATGTCCGTACCGAGTTCTGAAGGCAGTCTTTGGAATATCCTCAGTTCTAATCTTCAGCTGATGATATCCAGAACGAAGATCGATCTTTGAAAAGAATTGTGCTCCTTGCAACTGGTCAAATAGGTCATCAATGCGAGGTAGCGGATACCTATTCTTGATGGTGACATGGTTCAATTCTCGATAGTTAATACAAAGTCGCATACTCCCATCTTTCTTCTTTACAAATAAAATAGGAGCACCCCAAGGAGATGTACTAGGACGAATGAAACCGATGTCCAACAACTCCTGTAGTTGGACCTTTAACTCCTGAAGTTCAATAGGAGCCATTCGATATGGGGTTTTAGAAATGGGCTTTGTACCAGGTTCAAGATCAATAAAGAATTCAACTTCACGTTCTGGGGGTAGACCGGGAAGTTCTTCAGGAAATACGTCAGGAAATTCACTAACAACAGAAATTTTATTCAAATCTGACGTGTTTTTGTTCAAGTCCATAACATGGGCTAAGAAAGCTTGACATCCATTTTTTAATAAACGAATGGCTTTATGGCTTGATATGACAGTGATTGATTTTAGTGGTTTAGTTGCTTGAATTCGTATAATAGGTTGGTTAGGAATATGAAAACTAACAACCTTACGAAAATAATCAATCCCTAAAATCACGTCAAATGCAAGTATCTTTAAAGATATAAGTCAACATGTAATGTGATGGTGCCAACTTGGATCAAACAAGATTTATAAATAGTGAATTTAATTAAAGTTTCTCCTAACAGAGTCTCCACAGATAAGTCAAAGTCTAATTTCTCCGGAGTCAAGTTTAAACGTTAAGCACAAGCAGGAGAGATAAATGAATGGGTAGCACCGGTATCTAGTAAGGTATAAACTTCGCAAGAATTTATGATTAGCTTACCCGTGATCACCTCACTTGGGTTCCTTGCACTTTGACCAGTCACGACAAACGCTCTTCCAGGAACTGATGACTTTGACTTTTATGGGACAACCTTTTGAGTCACCATCCCCGCTGGACTTGGTTTCGCTATAGTACAATCTCGAGCGATATGTCCTTCCTTTTCATAATTATAACATACCTTGAACTGTTGTGGACAGTTTGGGCTGATGTGTCCCTCTTTTCCATATTTATAGCATACGACCGGTGGTCGTTCTCCTCCCTTAGAAACAGTTGCTGCTGGTGCTGACGTCTTCACATTATCATTGTTGAATCTCCTCTTTTTAAAATCTCCTCCGGACTCGCTTCTTCTATTTTCATGGCTACGATTACCACCAGAGTGGTTACCGTTTTTGTCCGTGTTCTTCTTTTCCCGATGGTTATCGTTGCTCCAATGACTGCTGTCACCGGTATGACCCTAGTTATGGTCCCTCGGTTGAACATACTCGTTATCTTGCTCTAATAATTGAGTCCTGTTGATAACATCTGAATATAGAGAAAATTTATGAGAAATGAGATACTGACGTATGTCAGGTTTCAAACCTCTCAAAACCATCCGTGTCATACGTTCCTCATTCTCCACCAAATGAGGTGCAAACCTAGATAACTCTGCGAACTTCACCTCGTACTGGGACATCGTCATGTTGTTCTGCTCCAGTCTAATAAACTCCACCTCCTTCATATGACGAATACCTTCAGGAAAGTACTTGTCATTAAACAGTTTCTGAAATGTCACACAAGACATGCTGAGTGCGGCTGGATGGGTACGCTTCACAGATTCTCACCAGTAATCTGCCTCATTACGAAACATAAAGGTGGCGAATGGAACCTTCTGTTCCTCCATGCATCCCAAGACATCGAATATCTTGGTAATTTGCTTGACCCACGTTTCTACCTTAATCGGATCTGGCTTTCCCCAGAATTCTGGTGGTCCCAACTCTTTGAACTGTTTGGTTGTGACTAGCTGTGCGTTGCCATTATTTTTACCTGTATTTTGGACAAGAGTCTCCCTCGTCTGGTTTTGCATGAACCGCAAAAAGCTTCTAAATATCTCATCATTCATCGTCTGCTCAGTAGTGTTATTTACAGGAGGAACATTGCCAACTTGTTGCATGTTCTCCTCGTTGGTGATTAATAGTGTTTCCACGGTCGCATTTACTCCATCGTTAATATTCTCAGCTGCCATTCTTAAATACTGCCACAAAACAAGGGTTAATTAAAGAAATTGACATGTAACATAATAACCCTATACTCTGACCAACCAACAAATAAGCTTAGGTAGGACACACTAGCGAAGGATTTACTCGTCTCTCCCCTCCTAGTTCTATTTCCCGATCTCCGCCAGAGACCATATCCCTAAGCTCTGATACCAACTGTGATTCCCCCAAAACAGGTATGCATCACCCATTCTGAGTCGCCAAAACATAGTACAGAAACAACTACCACTTTATTAATACAATTGTCGTGCAAAATACGACAACACTTAAACTATAAGGTTAAATATAAATATTGTCTTCTAGACAATATCCACACTCAAATAAGTCCTCATTACAATTATTGATACATTATTTTACAAAAATAGTGAGGACTACTAAACAATTTTCTATAACCATCATTCGCAGCGAAAATAATAATTCATTAGAAGAGTTAAGTAGAGAATAAAATTTACTATCTTCTATTTATGAATTTAAAAGTTCGTCCTCAATATTTTATCCCTGTAACATCAATCAATATATATATATATATATATATATATATATATATATATATATATATATATATATATATATATATATATATACATCTGGAATCAAATGTTCATCTTTGCACTACAGGCCAAAGATATTCATCAGTTGGCCATGTTTATCTAAACACCTGTTCATCTTTGCACTACGGGCCAAAGATATTCATCAGAAAATCAATCATCCTTACACTACATGCCAAAGATATTCAGTTATATCACCATTTAGGACTGAGGATGATGAAAAATATTTTAAAGAAAACGAATAATCCAGTGAAACAAAAGAACAAATATTAAGGATTCGTTCTTTAAACAATCCGAGTTCAAAAATACTTCATAAATAATAATAGTGAAGTAAAATTCAAGAATGATCAAAACATGGATACAATCAAAGCTAGTATCCATAATAGATATCCTGGACCAAAAACAAAAATTTAATTTTTCGGTGAATAGTGTCGTATTCGTGAATAGTGCCATATACGTGAATAGTAACCCCGACACTAAAAGTTCTAAATTTGATAAAAAGTTCAGATCAATATTTTGGCATAATGATATTGAAAGAAATAATATTATTTATAAAAAAAAACATCTCTTACCTCGAAAAAATAGTACTTTTGACTGAAATACCGGATATAGTGCTGAAAAAACTTGTACCGTATAGCAATACTCAAAGTATCAAAATACTCACAAGAATACGCTCGATAATATAGAGAGAAAAGATTTCAGTTTCTGGTGTGTTTTTCAATTCTAACCTAAGCACCTTATTTATAGGAAAATGCTTAAAACACCAAAGTAGAAAATTTAATAAAATAATATTATTTAAAAAATTTTCTTACGCACACTTTTACCAACTGATTTCAGTACTTTGCACATGTTAGTGTAGCCCACAAAATAAAAAAAATGTTTTTATTAAAAAATATATTTAAAACTTCAAAAATCACTTATTTCGGAACTTCAATAATTCATAATAAATAGTCCTTTTATCAGAAAAATTCGAATCTTATGTTCTTTTCATAGAAAATTTAATTCTCTACAACTTTGTAGTTTTAAGTTTTTCTAAATTCCAAACAGAAATTGACCGAAATTCACATACGGACGATTTTACAGGCTATAATCAAATTTCAGTAAAAAATAGGGTCCACAAACATGAAAAACATGTTTTAAATATTTTTCATAACAAAAATACTCCTCCATCTCATTTACTCATATATCACACATTCATTGTAAAATATCATCATTATTATATTATTATAATATAATAATATATTTAATTAAATTATTTCATCAGAAAAGATAAAATATCAATTTTCAACAATTGTCATATTAAAAATTTTCTTCATCTATATCCACATAAAATGAATATTTTTCTTATCATATAAACCAATAATTAATTATTCACAAATAATATTACAGAATCACAATACTGACAATCAGACCGTTCCCAGGAAAGAGAGGGCTTTTCAATAAGAATTTCTCCTTACTGGCGCGCAATTAGGTGACCAAACCTCTCCTTAGACAGAACTTTCTAGACATTGCCAATAATGTTATCTAATAATATTATTCAAATAATATGAATTATTAATCTGATAATGGGAAATACTATGTAGTGACAATTATTGAAACAACAATAATATAAAATATCAACGTAGCAATTATTGAATCAATAGAATAAAATATTAAAAAGTAATTACTGTAACAATTATTGAGTAGTGCCTTCCTACATAAGAATCAATAATTGGTGCAATACCGTGTGCTACTGTGCAACAACGCGTATTACTGTATTTTAACCACCGGGTATTCTAACAGTATTAACGGTAACAACTACACCGTTATTTATAAACAACTTATACTTGTCATTTTCTTCATTCAATCGCTTTTAGTTATAGGGCCCACACAAGACTGCGCTGTCGTACGAATATTCCCGACAGTAAAAATATTCCACGACCAAACAAATATTCCCCGACAATAATGAATATTTTATAACCACTTGCTTATTTGAACTATTTATGCATTTTACCCATAACTAACTACATTAATAAATTCAACCCTTACTATTTCAAAATAATAAATAGAGAAATTCAATTTCATTTATAATAAGTTGGGGTCTTACAGTTGAACCTTATCTTCTTTAAATTTCTACTTCTATTGTCTTGGCCATGTTTACCACCAAAGTGGTTACCATTTCTGGCATGTTGATTCCCTCCACGTTTGTTGTCACCTCTTCGATGACTGCTACCACTGGTATTATCGATTTGTCCGTTGCTCTCTCTTGGTTGGGTTGACTCATTAACTGAGCCCTATTCACAACATCTAAATACAAGCAAAGTTTGTGAGAAATGAGGTATTGACATATTTCGGGTTTCAAACCTAGCAAAAATATTCGTGTCATTCTCTCATCATTATCTACCAAATGAGATGCAAACCGGGACAACTCCATAAATTTAGCCTCGTACTGCGATACGGTCATATTATTTTGCTCCAGCTTGATGAACTCCACCTCCTTCATGTGACGAATACTTTCGAGAAAGTACTTGTCATTGAACAGTTCTTGGAACTTCTCCCAAGACATCTTTAGTGCGGCAGGTTGAGTACGTTTTACAGATTTCCACCAGTAATCTGCCTCTCCTCTCAACATGAAGGTGGCAAAGTGAATCGTTTGCTCCTCGGAGTATCCCAAGACATCAAATATCTTGGTGATCTACTTTATTCACGTCTCTACCTTAAGTGGTTCTGGCTTTCTCAAAAACTCTGGTGGTCCCAGCTCCTTGAACTGCTTAACAATGACCATCCGAGAGTTGCCAATGTTTCCACCTTTATTTTGCACAGGAGCCTCTCTCGCCTGATGTTGCATGAATTGAAAAATGCCTCTGAACATTCCGTCGTTCATCATTTGGTCGGTGTTGTTGTTTACTTGGGGATTATTGCCTTCCTGATGCACATTATCCTGGTTATTGATCATCGGTGACTCAACGGTCTCATGTGCTCCATTGCTTATTTCAACATTTTCGGATGTCATTTTCAAACACTGCCACAAACCAAAAGTTAATTGATATGCCACATATTATCCATATATTCTGACTGACCAATTAAATAACAAATAAACTTAGATAGGTCATACTAGCGAAGGATTTACCCGTCTCTCCCTTCCTAGTTTTAGCCTCAAATCTCAGTCAGGGATCATATCCCTAAGCTTTAATACCAACTGTGACGCCCCCAAAATTGGTATACATCACCCATTCTGAGTCGCCAAATACATAATATAAAATTTAAATACAAACTTCATTTAAACAATACAACAAAAGTGTAGCTGGGAGTTTTTACATGAATATTGTCTCACATACAATATCCAAACTCAAATGGAGTCCTCATTACATTTATTATCACACTATTTCATAGAATAGCGATGACTACTATAGCCACCTATCCTGGACCATCGCTCCATTCCCCAACTCGTCCCAGTTATATTTTTATTTCTTGAAGAGAACAATGAAAGTAAAGGGTGAGCTCAACTAGCCCAGTAAAGAATATTATGACTAAAATAATGCATAATAAATTATTGCTAGCCTTCAACAGTGTTAAACTGATAAAATACAATAAACAACAAGTTTAACTGCATCAGAACAAGCAATCCATTAGAAGAGTCAAGTAGAGCATGATATCTACTATCTTCTATGATTTAAAAAGTTTGTCATCAATTTTATCGCTGAGACTCAACTCAATAAATAATTCATATCACTGAATTATCCATGCACTACGGCCAAGGATATTCATTAGTATCACATTCATAAATTATCATGCACTACGGGCCAAGGATATTCGTGTTATCACCTATGGTCATGATCATGCCAACAATTGTCCATCAATGTAGTACGGTCAATGAGGACTTTTACCACATCATTTGTAATATTATAGGTCATGATTATACCAATTAATCATTGGTCATAATCATACCAATCAACAGTCCATCTATACACTACGGGCCAAAGATGACCATGAGGATGATGACAATGATATAAGCATCAATCAACGAAATCAAGGATAAATATTAAAGATTTTTACTTTATCCAGAGTTTAAAAATATCCAAATTGTCAACATGATAACTGCTTTGTGGAGTAAAATTCAAAAATAATATTCTAAAAATAATTTGGACATAAAAGAAATCAATTTTTTGCCATGAATAGTACCCCAGTGAATAGTACCTGAGTGAATAGTATCCCGTGAATAGTATTTCATGAATACTATCCCGTGAATAGTACCCCGACATGAAAAGATCAAAATTTAAAAAGAATGTTCAGAAAAATATCCTTGTGAAACGATACTAGATGAAGCGCAAATTTTAAGGAGTATAGAAGTAATACTTAACAAAATAAGTGTAGAATTCGAAATCTGAAATGAAATAATATTACTCACATACAACAGAGTATGGAAGAAAATATTATTTCTTACGAATACTAAATAAAAATAATATCCCTTACCTTAAAAATGAGAGTATTCTGTCTGGTATAGCGGGGATATTCTTGAAGAAAACTTATACTGTTTTCTACGCTCAAAGCTTCCTTAAACTCTAAAGAAATACGCTCAATATTATAGAAGAAGAATTTTCTGATTCTGGTGTGATTTTTATTTCTAAACTAAGCATCCTATTTATAGGAGAATGGCAAGATACTATTTGAATTTAGAAAATCACGGACGCACAGTAATAGTCACGGGAATTGACTGAAATTTTTTGATTTTACTATGCAAACACTTTACAGACACTATGTAAATACTATGCATAATAAAATATAATATATTCTATTTTTCATAAAAAAACAAAATTTATATATATATATATATATATATATATATATATATATATATATATACATATACACACACGAAAAATATCTTAGGCTCACCCAACAAAAGCGCACCCCAGCTCACCTATAAAACCCATTTCGTTTTTTTTCTCTCCTCACATTTTAGACATAGCACAAAATCAAACTCTCTCCCTCTCGACATTTCAGCCCCCTCTCTCGCTATCTCGCTCTCCCGATCTCTCTTTCCCTCGCTTCTCACGATCTGCTCGCTCACTCGCTTCTTCCCTCTGCCTCTCCTGTTCGGGGCCCAAAACTCGCCCCAAATCTGTCAAAAGGTAACAAAATTAAGGGCGACGATTTTGATTAGGCAGAGTTCAACAGGGTCTATGCTCTTCCATCTTTCTGGTGTAAAAAGACTTAATATATCAAATTACTCCATTTTCTCTTTCACCGTGTTGCTTCTTCTAGGGCTAGTGCTTATTATTGGAGCTTTTTCTAATTTTTAATCTTGTGTAATTCGTTTATTTTGTATCTGTTTATATATGGTATTGTTGTTTTGAAGATAAATTTAATAAATTTTAAAGCTTGCGCCTACCCAATTCAGCTTAATTCAGTCTTATACTCCTCTACATAGAGGGAATTTGGAATATTCTAGGTTTCTGATAAATTACTTGATCCATTTGATTGATTAGTATTAATATGATTATGACCTAATAAATAATCTATGGAGTTATGGATTTCACACCAAATTGCTGATAGAATCTTCTGCAGCGGGATGAACTGATCATGAATTTTGTGTGGGATAATATATTTACCCTGGCGTATTTTCTGGAAAATTTATTTAAGAAAATTATAGGGTTTTTTTCTTTAGTAATGAGTAATTGAGAGTACTGATAAAAGTTTAGTAACTTCCTATTTAAAATTTTTGATTTTGCTATGATTATCCAAGTCTTCAACAGCTACATCGCATATAAGATCTTTGCTTATCTTTATGACTGACATTATTTCAGGCCAATATAGGAAAGAACAGAATGAATGGTAGCATGTACCAAAAGATAAGGCATCCTACTTGTATCTTTTTGCGATAACAAATTCTTCATCAATGAAGTTATGTTTTACTTCTGGATTTTATTCAAATTTGTATATACTTATATGGCTCCTTATAGCAATTTTAAATTTTATCAATGAAGTTATGTTTTATCTCTCTTGCACATGAAAATGACATCTTCATGATTATTTTCTGAGTTGAGGGGTGATGTAAATCATGATTATTTTCATGATCTAGCAGATGCTTTGATAGTGGGTTGGTTTTAAAAATATGATGCTTTCATGATTTTACAGATGCTTTTTCCTAGTGAGATCCCCATAAATTGAAGAAATGATTTCCTTTTCTGCGCTCATGAGCATTGTTGTTTCTTGTTAAATACATGTGATTGTCTTGGTTTATACCATTAAACTTGTGAACTAATATTAGTAATCAGCTTTGAGTATGATACTCACATTTTTAGTTATATTTACATCGCCTTGAGTCCTTATCTGTTTATTCCAACTAATAAATCTTGATTTCTCTACAATGGAAAGCTAAATCATTGTGCAGAGGTATGAACGCACATTGTGATTTCAATTTTGTTATATTTCTCTTCCATTCTATTTACTTGCACATAAAATTGAAATATTCTTTGTTTACAGAGGAATGCTTGTCAATCTTTTGCTTGGTATGATCTTCCAATGTGTGACAGATCAAGACAAATAATCCTCAGATTACTTTGAAAGATTAACGGAATGGAGCAAGAGATAGAGAAAATGCGAGCAATAGGTAAAATGCGAAGAAACAAATTTACTTTTGCACTTGTTTGTTCTTGGTTATTAATTTTAATCATGTTATTGTAAATGGACTAAATATTGTCAGTTGATTAAACTTCTAGTATAGTTTGTTGTAACCTTATCTAAGATGGAGTAAATATTGGCATTTGGCTTTGTGTTGAATTCATGGTGATATTGTTACTGAATTCCTTAAAGATTGTTCATTCAGTTTGTTGCTGTATTTTGTTACCATGGAGCATAACAATGACAGAGTAATATAGCTAGACCTGCAAATGGTACACATACTGTTTGCAAGAAAGGACCTTCCCGCCCTATATAGTCTTGGAATAAATTATGCCAACCAATAAAATACTTGGTAAACAAAGGAGGCATCCCTAAGGAACAGTGACCAAGCAAGATAAGTAAAATAAAAGGATTACATAATGTTATAATGAGAGAATCATTGGTTCCTCCAATAAAATAAAATGATTACAGAATGGAGACAAACATGTAGGGGTGAAAATGAGCCCGAATCCTAATGCTCAAGCTCGACTCGGATTAGAAAATTTGTGTTCAGATTTGACTCGAATTCGAACTGATAATTTTTAAGGCTGCTCAAGTTCGACTCGATAAATTACTCGATACTACTCAGTTCGAAGTTACTCGACTCGTTTTCACAACGAGTAATTCGCGAGCCTTTCTATTCGAGCTCGAGTCTAAGATGGATCATACCAAAATGAGACATAAAGTGAAAACTTAAAAAAATTTCAATTTCATTTATATATAAAAATACATGTGTTACAAATATTGCAATGAATTTCTAGTAATATCATTACATTTATCCAATCTCGTACATACACATCCCCTCTCTTTATTTCCAACGATATTTACAAGAGCTATTTATATTTTATACATTTATCCAAGGAAATGACTAGCAGAAGCACTCAATGGCAGCCTCAAGGTTTAGCATTGGACAACTGGAAATATCCACCTCCTGTACTGCTTCAAAAGTAAAAGTAGTGGTAACCCCCTTTAAGTCTGATATTTATCTCCATGAAGGCCTTTATGGTTGATTGAAAATTTTGTAATACTCTTTCTCAACAATGGATCCATACTATATGAAGAAGGTAGCAAAGACAGGAGAAGAATTGTTGGTTTTATCTATGGACAAATATTAACCATCATGAGAACTTCTGAGGCATGAAAATCCAACAAATGTCTCTGATTTATGTGCCTAAAATAAAATTTTCCCACTCTGTCACAATTTAGTCTTGTGTTTTTTTTTCTTTAGATGAGTTGGAAAATACTATTTCTCTTAAAACTCCTCTCAAAACAACAATCAGCAATTATCTTATACAATTTTAGAATATCTCAAATTCCGCTTGAAAACACAAGACTAAATGGTGGACATGATACAGTGAGCATAACTCAGATGTCCACTTACAATGATGCGAAACAGTTCTTGAAAGTTTGTGCAAGTTTATAGCAGTTGAGAACATAGGTTTCCAACATCCAAGTTATTAGATTTTTAGCTTCAATTACTTTTGTACTAACTTTTATTAGTACTCTCAATTACTCATTACCAGAGATAAAAACCCTGCAATTACAATAAATAAATTTTCCAAAAAATACACCAGGGTAAATATATTATCCCACACAAAATCCATGATCCGTTCATCCCGCTGCAGAAGATTCTATCAGCAATTTGGTGTGAAATCCATAACTCCATAGATTATTTATTTGGTCATAATCATATTAATACTAATCAATCAAATGGATCAAGTAATTTATCAGAAACCTAGAATATTCCAAATTCCCTCCATGTAGAGGAGTATAAGACTGAATTAAGCTGAATTGGGTAGGCGTAAGCTTTAAAATTTATTAAATTTACCTTCAAAACAACAATACCTTATATAAACAGATACAAAGTAAACAAATTACACAAGATTAAAAAATAGAAAAAGCTCCAATAATAAGCGCTAGCCCTAGAAGAAGCAACACGGTGAAAAAGAAAATGGAGTAATTTGATAAATTAAGTCTTTTTAACTTTAATCACTAGAAAGATGGAAGAGCTTAGACCCTGTTGAACTCTGCCTAATCAAAATCGTCGCCCTTAATTTTGTTACCTTTTGACGGATTTGGGGCGAGTTTTAGGGCAAGCCGTCGCGACGAGATTTGGGGCGAGTTTTGGGCCCCGAGCAGGAGAGGTAGCGGGAAAAAGCGAGTGAGCGAGCAGATCGTGAGAAGCGAGGGAAAGAGAGATCGGGAGAGCGAGATAGCGAGAGAGGGGGGCTAAAATGTCGAGAGGGAGAGAGTTTGACTTTGTGTTATGTCTGAAATGTGAGGAGAGAAAAAAAATGAAATGGGTTTTATAGGTGAGCTGGAGTGCGCTTTTGTTGGGTGAGCCTAAGATCTTTTCCGTATATGTGTGTGTGTGTGTGTGTGTGTGTATATATATATATATATATATATATATATATATATATATATATATATATATATATATATGTAGCAAGGATCAAGAGCATTCCTCTTAAATAACATTCCTCCTTAAATAGCACTATTTTATTAAAATTACGTCGTTTTGGAGTGACTTAAAAGAGAGTGGTCCCACTTGTTTTTCTTTTATTTACAAAAATACCACCCGCGGCCACTCCAAAACGACGTAGTTTTAATAAAAGAGTGCTATTTAAAGAGGAATGTTATTTAAGAGGAATGCTCTTGATCCTTGCTCTCTCTCTCTCTCTCTCTATATATATATATATATATATATATATATATATATATATGTATAAACAAAAATTGAGATAACTTTCTACTGACAGTTTTGAAAAATAGGTAAGTGGGAGTCCATATAATAAGCAAAATTTACAACAAATACTTCATAAAAATCCCCTCTATTTATCTCAATTCACTTGGATTCACAAAACACATTTTTAATAACATTCATCATTAATATTATAACTCATAATATTAACAACCATATCATTCCCAAGAAAGAGGGGGCTTTCCGATAAGAATTTCTCCCTATTGGCGCGCAATTAGGTGACCAAACCCCTTTCCTCGACAGAACTTTCTAGACATCATCAATAACGCAAATAATAATATGAATAATTTTGTCGTCTCAATTATTGATTTAATAATATAAAATATTGTGACAATAATTGAATCAATAACGTGAGATACTATGCAGTAATTACTGTAGCAATAATTGAGTATAACTGAGTGACTTCTCATGTAAGGATCAATAATCAATATCGTATGCTACTATGCAACCACGCGTATTACTGTACTTTTATCACCGGGTATTTCAACAGTTAATGATAAAATTTTCGTCGTTATTTTTATAAAAAGATATTTCTGTCATTTTCTAACTTTGACAATAATTCCGTTATAAGGTACACCAATGATTGTGTCGTCGTACGAATATTCCCTAATAAAACAAATATTCTCCGACCAATCAAATATTTTATGACAACTTGCATACTTTGCAAAAATTATAAATATTACCCATAACTATAACATTATATCAAATCCACACCATAATATCTAAAATGATATTTCGAGAAAATTAAATCTTTATTCATAAAAGTTGGGGTCTTACATTATCGGTCACTAAAAGTTATCGCTGTTGTGCAGAAAACGACCATATTATATGTGACCACTATCAGTGACCGAATTCGGTCGCTGATAGGTATCTGCGACCTTATGCGGTCGCTGATAGGTATCAACGATCTGCGACCTTATGCGGTCGCTGATAAGCCTTTTCTTGTAATAAGACTACAAAAAACTGGGTTATAGGCGATAGGGGCAATGTCGACGTCATAAATCCCATCGCGAATAAGATCAATAGCGACGGGGATGCCATCGCCAACGGGGTTCGTCGATAATGACATTTTCCCTCCTTTTCCAAGTTGGTGGTCGACAGATTTTCGTCGTGAATGAGTATACTGTCGTAGATAATTTGGCGCATAGATTTTGCAATGGAGGGAAATTTCATAGGTAATGGACAAGCAATAGACTTGTTGTCGCTATTGAGTTAATATCGATGAGGCTATATTCGACGGACTTGCAGTCGAGAATGACCCTTATGTTTTAAGCACTAGTAAGGCTGTGAATGAGCCAAACAGTTCAGGCTCGACTCGAAAAAATAAGAGCGAGACTTGGATTCGTTAATAATATGATCCAAATCTGAGCATAAAAAATAGCTCGAATAAAAATATGAGTAAAATTTGAGCATTGTTATACTCGACTCTTTTAATATTCAAACTACTCCAGTTCTCGATTGTGATTCAATACGTACTCGATTGATATAAATTCGATTAAATACTCGATAAATTCTCTTATAATATATAAAAAATTAAATCAAATTAGGATAATTAATTATTATTTTATTTTGTTTATATTTTAATTTTAATTGTGATTTTGTATTTGTAAAGTGTAATAGTAAATATATTTTCTCATTTTTAAGTAAAATAACAAATTCAATTTATAATAAAATTTATTATAAAGCTAGTTATTATGTGGGAGACTCGACTTCGAGCTTAAATTTGAAGCTCGCGGGTAGTTTGAATATAATTCGATCAAAGTTAGATCAAATTCGAGTAATAAATATTCGAGTCAAATTGAATTCGAGTAGCACTCTATGCGCTTCAGTTTGACTAGTTTACAACCTTAAACCATAATGTCAACAGGAATCAGTACACTGTAGTCCCCCCTATTTTCCAAATTCAGCGCGCGTTGCAACATCTCTCAACATTCACCTGCGCCGTCTCCTTATCGGCGAACCCTCACCAGCGCCGGCATTCCCTCACTGACAGCTACACCCTCTGCTCCCTCTTCATCTTCCTTTACTTTCCTACTTTGCTTCTTTTCCGCACCTCCGCCCGCCGCCCCTTCCCAGTCAGCTCCCTTAGTCTCGCCGCCGAATATTAATTTCCAAGCTCAAATAAGGGTAATTCCCCTCTACCATTCCCAATTTTAGCATGGTCTCTATTTTCTTTTATTTTTTAAGTTCTCTATTGTATTTAATTCTACTGAAGTTATTGGTGCAACTGCATTTTAAAGTTTCTGGTATGGACTGACATCTGTTGAATTTAAATTGTATAGCCTTCCTGTCATGAAGAAGCATGTTGTGGTGCCAATTGTATGTGAAGCTAAAAATTGAACAAACATAGCAATATAGAGTTTATCAAAACTAAATAACTCACCTAATATATAATCAAAAATGTAAGCAAATACCTTTTTGGGGTCAATATATACCAATTACACACAATTTTCACTTTAAAATATATCTTTATCTTGTTTTTTACAATCTTAATACCCAATTTAGATTTTTGGAAACCATGAATTTTTTCTTGTACATTTAGAAAAATTTGGGAAACGTAGACCAAAACGGGCCTCGGGGGTCGAAACGATGCGAAACTATAGGCGAAATGCCCGTTAAATATATTTTGAACACGTTAAAACTTACGGGACACGATTCGGAGTTTTGGTGGTCGAGTTATCCGTCTGTTTGCCTAACTTGTATAAAGAACACTTAGAAAATTTTAGAAAAATTATACCAAAACAAGCCCCGGGGGTCGAAACGATCCAAAACCGTAGACGAAATACCTCTTAAATATATTTCAAACATGTTAAAACTTATGGGACATGATTCGGAGTTCCGGTGGCCAAGTTATCCGCACATTTGCCTAATTTTTATAAAGAACGCTTAGAAAATTTTAAGAAAAGTATACCAAATCAAGTCCCAGGGTTGGAACGATGCGAAAATTTTATGTTTATATTTTTACTTTTATGTATGTAACTACCTAGTTTTGGGGTTGTACAAACTAGGGTCTTGTATCCAGTTAGTTTGATGGTTTATGTATCTAACTAGTTGTTGGGTTGTACAGTGATTACATTTTGTATTTAGTTACACCTTATAGTTTATGTGAATATGTTGTGTGCGCATTTAATGGTTGATTATATATATTTGATGGTTATTGGTATGCATTAGTGAGTAATTATTTGTGTTTTTTGGTTTATAACAGGTACAATTATGTATATGTAAAATAACTGGGGGTTTGCAAATTTTAAAAAAATTAAAAAATGTCATTGGCGATAGACTATTTGTCGGCAATGAGTCATTGGCGACGGCATTGGAGACGAACAGTCCATCACCAATGACTAGCCCAATAAAAAAATAAAAAATCATTGCCAACAGATAAGAATCATTAGCGATGGATTTTCCATCGCCAATGATTTTTTGTTCTTTTATTGAACTATTCATTGGCGACAAACTATCCGTTGTCAATGTCGTTGCCAACGACTCATTGCCAACAGACAGTCCGTTGCCAATGAGTCTGTCACCAATGACCTCATTACCGACGGCTATCGACGGGAGAAAGGGGCGACGACATTGTTAACGGGCACACCTGTCGCCAATGACCTCATTGGTTGTTCATTGGCGATGGGCATGTCCGTCAGCAATGTCTTATTATTTATAGTGATACGAATGATGTGTCTTCTAGGTTGTATGTATGTAAAAAAGTTAATACACCAATTGCTGTAAAGAGTTTACCATATGATAATGATGATAGTAATAAAATAACTAGACATAGAGACTCTATAAGACACACATTATGCAAAGATAGAATATATGTTTTCCACAGTAAGAAAGAAGACAATTGACGTATTTCTACCATTGAATTAGAGCAAAATCATCACTTAATGACCCCTACCACGGTAGGTTTGATTAAGACACATATGAATATTACTCTGATTGCACAGTCTTTACACTTTACATAAGTCTGGATTAGGTCATAGCAGGATGATGAGTGGCATGATCATAATAGGTAGAGGAATGAAAAATGTTCCTTTCTCTAATGTAAATATTCATAATGTGGTGAGAGATTTAAAGCGTGATTCGGAAGATGAAAATGATACACAAACTACAGTCAATTATTTGAAAAACTTGCATCCATAAGTGCAGGTAAATTTTTTTCCCGTGTAAAACTCGGTGAAAATAATCACATAACATGTATTTTGTGGGTTGACACCTAATCAAGGTTAATGTACCAACGATTCAGAGACATTGTGACATTTGACACTACGTATAGAACAAATATGTATGACATGTCGTTTGTTCCATTTACCGGGGTCAACCACCATTATTAGTCTATTTTGTTTGAATTTGCATTATTAAGGGACGAGACAAAGAACATTTTCATTTGCATATTAGAGACATGGCTCGAAGCTATGGACTACAAGACACCTAGTTATAACCATCATCATTGACCAAGATAAAGTCATGAGTAATGTTATTGTTGCGATACTCCCTTCCACTTATCATGTATTGTGTTCTTGGTATATTAACAATAAATTTCCTGAGAAATTGCATCATGTTTATTCTGAGCACCCATCGTTTAAATATCATTTTAACAATTGTGTGTATAATTCATTATCCATTAACGAGTTTGAAGAGCATTGGCAAATTCTGATAAACGATTATATATTGTATAACAATGAGTGGCTTACAAGTTTGTATGATGTACGGGAGAAATGGATTCATGTGTATACAAAGACATATTTTGCCACAGGAATGATAACCACCAAAAGAAGCGAGGGCATAAACCATTTTTTTGATGAGTACGTTAATTCTTCAACAGACATGAAAGAATTTGTAGTGCAGATTGTCAGAAGGCTATAAAGAAACAATTCATCAGAGAGCGGAAGGCCGACTACATAACAAACCATCAAAAATGGAATATGGTATGTGGGTCATCTTTGGAAATGCAAGCTGCAAAGGTGTACACAAAAGAGATGTTTAGATGTTTCAAACGTCAACTCGTCGATTCTCTAAAGTACAATGTGAACAAAGTTAGTGAGTTATGTGTCATTGATACTAAGGTTTATACAGTGTATAGGGCAGATACAGCTGAAGGTGGTCGGATATTTAAAGAATTTGTCAACAATAGTTAACTGGGGTCGGTAACATATAATTGCCAAATGTTTTCTAGTTCTTGTGAAATATTCAAGCACATCTTGAGATATTATATATTTAAGAGTATTTCATGAATACATGATGACGTGATTCTTTCTCGGTGGACAAGAGATGCGAACAAGAGCAATGGTGAAAAAATAATCGTTAATGCAATGACTGCTGACTTTGAACAAAGTCAATCAATGTGATATAATCATTTGATAAGTGATTATCAGGAATTAGCAACCAAAGTTGCTTAATCAGTCTAAGGTTACAAAATTGTCCTTAAACTGAATGCACCAGGAAAAGCCTTGGTTGAGCAATATGATCCGGATGAGAATATTAGCGAACTGGAAAATGATGACATTGAACGTGCAGTAAGAGATACACCTCAAGATATGGGTTTCGATAATGATGATGAAGTTGAAGCGGTGGAAGCTGAGACGAGGAGTTTTTGCCTCCAATTTCTTCTCAAACAAAAGGGCCAAAAAAATTAATCCAAATTTAAAAATTCACTTAAGAAAATTGTGGGTTAAGCCTCACCAAAAATGTGCAATTTGTGGCTTTGGAAACAACCGAGATAAAGGCAATCACTATAGAGTGTTAGGGATTCTTGAGGCTAAAAAATAAGTAAATTTTAGTATATTCAATTAAGGTTGTAAATGAGTTGAACCGAAGCGAACAGAGAGTTACTTGAATTCGATTCGAATTTAAATTGTATTTGAAAAAGTCTATTCAGATTCAACCCAACTCAAATATTTATGAATTGAATTCGATCCAACTCGGATCGAATTATATTCAAACTACTCGCGAGCATTAAATTCAAACTCGAATTCGAGTCTCCATATAATAACTAGCTTTATAAAAAATATAATTATAAATTGAATTTGTTATTTTACTTAGAAATGAGAAAATATATTTACTATTACAGTTTATAAATATAAAATCATAATTAAAAATAAAATAGAATAATAATAATTGACTATCCTAATTTGATTTAATTTTGTATATATTATAAGAGAATGTATCTAATCGAATATGTATCAATCGAGTATGTATCGAATCACAATTGACAATTTGAGTAGTTTGAATCTTAAACAAGTCGAGTATAATTTTGCTCAAATTCTACTCATATTTTTATTCGAACTATTTTTTATGCTCAGATTTTGATCATATTATTAACGAATTCGAGTCTTGCTCGTATTTTTTTTAGTTGAGCCCAAATAGAGCCCAAATTATTTGGTTCGTTTACAGCCTTATATTCAATATTGTATTATTTATGCTATATTTTTTGTACAATTTTTATGGACATGTTAGTGAGAGATGAAATTTTATGTTTAGTATTATTTTAAGATTAAGAATTATTTGCTAAATTTATGCTATTTGAGGTTGAATATTGTGTACTAATGCAAAAAACTATTGTGTACTATCTGATATGCAATATTATTTATGTTATGAATGTGTTCTAAGCCAAAAAAAAACCTAAGGCAAAATAGCATATTGTTTTTTCAATTGCCGCTACAAGGTATAGCGACAAATGTTGAAACAATGTTCACTTTTGCCTTAGTTTTTTTAGCTCCTACTCCTTCCCATTACAAGGTGTAGTGACAGTTACATAAACAATGTTCACTTTTGCCTTAGTTTTTTATCTCCTACTCCCTGCCATTACAGCTTATAGCGGCAATTGCAAAAACACTTGTACCCCAGAAGCACCCTCAAATGAATAGGAGGATATATAGGCCTGGGTGGTGGGGATGTAGCTCTCATGTACGCCAAAATCAAACGGCTTCACCTACTCTTCTTGCAATTAGGAGTGGGATCATTCACCATCAGTGCCCCTTGTTGAGGTACCTTATTCCCTCTTACGTCAAAATTGTATATATCGTAATGGTGGTCTCATCTCTGTTTCTCCAAAACATACTCAAGAGGTATCTGGATAAATGCAAAACACTTATCAAGTCAGGACTTTGTGCTCTTAACCTGCCATGTAAGATAAACATAACTATTAGTAACAATAAATAAGATCAATAAGTATATATATAGATATAGATATTAGAATAAAAATTTAATCAATGATGTGTGTGTACCATGTTAATGAGATGATGTTGGTTGTATACAGACCTAGGCTCATAAGTATGGTCTTGGTCCACTTCAGGCCAAGGTCAATGCACTTTTCTACGTGTAATTCTCCCGTATCACTCCATATAGTAATCAATGTTCATGTAGTTTGAAATCTCGTAATGTTGTCCCTCAAGATGATCTATGTAAGCATCTCAATGTGAAATGTACACTAGCCTCAAGGCCATGAAATCATCAATGTCAAACTTATGTTCCTTGGGCTTTATTAGCTCATCGTGATTTTTGACTAGAGAGGGATACCTTTCATGAACCCAAACTGTCTCATCACTTGGTCCGACATCTGATATTCTACAATATCAAAGTGAATCAAGGGGATCCTACCAAATCTCAACAACCTTCCCTCACAATTAAATCCATTAAAATTATCATCTCACCTCATATAGTGGCGTCAAACTACCTGTCACGAAGGCTGGACATCCAACTCCCCTCTCTAAAATGTAAGATGATGTTGGGGATTGTCTCGTCTATCAGGATATTTATGGGTAGCAGAGTATGCCAACGTCGTGGCCCTAGGTAACCAGAACTCTAACTGTGGTTTAGGGTTTGATCTTCTAACTACTAAACACGCATATGCCAAAAATTGTAACAACGTTACACAATCATTGATATACTTGATCCATTTCCTATTGGCTGTATATAAAGCACTATACAAATACCTCAATAGAGATGCACCCCAAGAATACGTAACACAATCTTCTAGGTTGGCCACAAAATGCATATACTTAGGGTGGACAATATTTTTGGACCTATTAGGGAACAATATTTCCCCATACAACCAAAGAATGTAGGCCTTTACGTATCGGACTACAACTTCCTTACCTGCTCGAGAAGGACAATTTGAAAAAGTGTTCGTGCAGTTTAGGCCGAAAACAATCCTTAAAATGAGATATTTTGGTGTCAAATAAGGGACAAGTTAAGGGTTTGCCCACCACTAGCAATCCAAAAATAAAATGGACATCCTCTAGGGTTATTGTTATTTCCTTACAGTTTAGGTGAAAACTATTGTGTTATTTCCCAAAGGTACTTATAGATCTAGAAGATGGGTTGAATAGATCTTTAAAATTTCTTTTTATCAAATGATTAATAAACTTATTATTATAAGCACAGCGGAATATGTTCTTTTGTAAAACCCCTTAAAGATTAAAAACAAATATTAGTTTCAAATTTAAGCAGTAAGGAACAGTAATTAAGCAATTAAATGATAAGAGCAGTAAGTAAAGTCATAGGCAATTTTAAGTGGTTCGTTGACTGAATAACTCATACTCTATTCTTCTACTCCTCGAGTAGAAAATCCACTAGAATTTAGTCACACAGACAAGGACACTTTGCCCTCTTTAAGCCCAGCAGACTTGGATATTTAGTCACAACGACTAGGACACTCTTTCCCTCTTCAAGCCCCGCAGACTTGGATATTTAGTCACAAAGATAAGGACGTCTAGCCCTCAGATGCTCTAGTGATTGATGTTTGTTGTGTGGTGTTGCTAAGTTTGCGTTAAGCTTTTCTTCTCAGGTACTTAGCATCTTGAACTTTGAATATTGAATCGTTGAGTTCGTTATTTGACTTTTAGCAGAGTTTTTGGCTTTTTGATCAATGTTTGTCACATCTTCTAAAGTTAAATCCTTGAAGCCCTTTATACTCTGCTGAGAAATTTTCTCATTGCAAAATGCCCATTTGTGCAATTAATGCTCAATAGTACTAGGATTTTTTATGTTGACATTTTAAACCTTGGAGACAATTCCTTTTTTCTTGCCTGTCACATAAGTCTGGTTTTTCATCTAACACCCTTGGCGTGTAACTATCACCAACTAGCTGGTACACACATAATCTGAACTTCGATTTTTGCCAAAGATATTTTGAGAGTGCATTGGGACCTTCAACTTGAAACGCTCCAATGTCAGTCAGTTTGTCAGACTTGACTGCTCAACGATCGAATCTTTATCAACGATCGTTTAACTGGCTAGGAGGATCACTTGTTCACTTAACGATCTGAAGTGACTTTGTCGACGTCAGGATTTTTATTTGTCCCTTTTCGTTACCTATTTTTTGTGTTCTCATTTTATGTGAGATTTGTTTGAAAAAACAAGTGAAAAAGATCCAACATGTGTAATGTCGACGATTGGACTGTAAGAGTCGTCAGTTGGTTTTTTAACTGGTTGTACCAACACAACCGAGAAAAGATTTGCACATTGACCCAGTGATATGACACTACTAAATGGGTCGGTGAAACCGAGATTCAATTAGGGTTCGGGGACTTGCTTATGCGAAGGGAAGGTGTTAGGCACCCCCCGACATCCGTGTTGCCACGGTGACCGCCACTTTTCAAGAAACTATTATATGAATGTGTGTGTGTGTGTGTGAGTGTGTGGGTCAATGTGCTGTTATTTGGAAGTAGTGTGAGGCCTCGTTCGCACCTATATACACGGGGTTTGAATTTATATAAAAATTCAGTTTTAAACAAGATATGGTAGTGATGTTTTAAAAGAGGTTTTTCAAACCCAGTGCTCAATAGTAAGTGAGACCTTTTACACTCCCATTTTATTCAATATTCGGCTTGGTTGATTTTATTTTACAGATGCGAGGCATCTGTATGAAAATAATGTATAAAAAGGTGCTGAATTCTTCGTGGGTATGAAAACCGTCTGAGGAAATCCAAATATCACAGATAAATTTACAAGCTACTTACAGCTGAAAAGGTCCATCACGGGAACCGAATCTAGATTCAATGGACTGAATCTGTGATCACATGATTCCTAGGCTCACAAGATGCCGCAGTTGATATAAACGCAATAAGCAGGTATATATATATAAAAGCTATAAATATATATATACAGACATGATCACCAATAACGAATCACCTTCATGGGGGATTAAAAATATAAATAAAGTTGTAAAAGCTATCTACCGCCACGGAGGAAACTCCAGGCGGGACAAAATGTACATAAAGCAATAAAAATGGTCAACCACCACGAAGTAAATTCCAGGTGAGACGAAATGTAATATATATATATATATATATATATATATATATATATATATATATATATATATATATATATATATATAAGCGATAAACGCACCGGATATAAAATCTAGGCTCATCGGACAAAGTCCAACAACAGTATATATATATATATATATTAAAGCAGTAAACGCACCGGATGTAAAATTCAGGCTCATCGAACAAAGTTCGACACACAATTAATATATAAAAATATATATATATACGAAAGCAAATAAACGCTCCGGATATAAAATTCAGGCTCATCGAACAAAGTCCGACAATAATAATATATATATATATATATATATATATATATATATATATATATATATATATATATATATATAAATATATCAATCGAGACATAACTCGATAATAGTATATATATATATATATATATATATATATATATATATATAAATATATATGTATATACAAACTGAAATAAAACCACGGACCGAAGTCCGGGCAAATACACGCAACACGTCTCTCAACGTAAAGAAGGGTGTGTGCAAATGTGAAGAGAAAGGCTTGAAAATGTGTAAAAAGGCTTACAGTGGACTGCCAAATAAGACTTCAATAACTTTAAAGTAGATAAACATTGGCTTCCGTCGATACAGAAGTAGCTATATGTGAGCTCACAAGTGTTTAAAATGAGAAAGCACTCAGTTTGGGGTGTGTATAGAGCAAATTGGACAGGGCTTCCTCGCCTTTTCTCTTTTCAAAATGGCCACCCCATGCCCTCTATTTATAGAGGTGGAGCCGCAGGTGTACCTGCGGTTGGGCCGTAGGTGCACCAGAGGCTACCCGGGGTGCCCCGGGCTTCGTGGGTCCTGCTGTCTCGAAGTACGTGCACGTAGGCAACGTGATATCCGCTCGAACTTTCAGAATTACAATCCAGGCATCCGACTGAGGTATATAGGACCTATTTCGGACTGCCATTGTCGAGAGTTATACAATGACATAGGATTAGAGGTTGTACAAAGTCAAGAAGATGGGACGATGCCCTCCGGTCTTCAGCTTTAAATTCTATCTGTTGTTCTGAATAATAGTCACTCGGAATTGGTTTTTCTTGGCTCTTGTGGGACATTGTTGTGTAAAAATGTATGTCTGAAATGTTGAGACGGCGTGATGTGGCATCATGATGGTAAGATGGCGACTTTGCCCCTCACCGGTGTTATCTCTGATTTGGACTGATAAAGCAGACGTTGCTCAGAGTTATCACTGAGATTGGACTGCTGCAAATGTTGAAGGTCCTCAGTGTCATCTCTGAGGTGTGCCTGTCTTGTATTGAGTGCCTCGGTGTGAGGACCGAGGTTGAAGCTGATGGCATGCCTTTGAAATAAGTATTTTTGGGATTATCTCCGGAACTGCCACTGCCTTCCTTGGGGTTATCTCCAAGGTTAGAATCTGCTATTCCCAGTGTTGGGACTGAGATGGAACTTCTCAAAGTTATCTCTAGGATGAATCGGTCTTCTCCAGTTTGTGTTCCGGTATTGGATCTGCATGCCTCGGGGTTATCTCTGAGGTTGGAATTGTTACTCCCGGTGTGTGTTCTGGGGTTGAGCTGTTACTCCCAGTGTATATTACGGGGTTGAGCTATTCCTCCCAGTGGTATCTGGAATGGATATGAACCGTCTTCCAGGGTTTCCTCTTGAAAGACGAATCTGTGCTCCTGCGATGTCAGTAACAGATATGCAGAAAATTTTGAGTGTCTACAGATGCCCCTCTTTATCATATTCATGCAATGCAATGCATGGATAGGATAAAGAATCATAGACACTTGAAATATAATATGAAGCAACTATATGATGCATGTGTATGGGGTTATTACCCAACATGCTGAGGATGATTGCTATCTCCCTATAGCTTCTACTGGGGATTTGGCAATGATGACCAAATTGGATGTATGATCCAAATCTTTGAGGATGTTGACGTTGGGGTTTTCACCAAAGTCCTGAATCCTTGATACAGACTTGATTCTTAAGTAGTGCCTCTTATATGTAAGAGATCTGTGGGAATAAAGCTTTGTCTATATGAGGATGTGTATAACATATTCTGACATCAATCCTCCTTGATGACGTTTCCCCTTTCCTGGTTTGTATCGCCAGAGTATGTCAATTGTTCTGTTGGTTTTACTGCTAACAACAAATGTTGTCAGGGCTGTCCGACCTTCGTTGACGTGTGAACCAACGGTTTACCACGCGTTGTAACCCCGTCGGGGATACATTTGATCCTCTGTTGATGTGTAGATCAACGGATAAACTCCCTGCTGGGGATAAATGCCAAGGCTGCTTGGACTTTGTTGATGTGTGTATCAACTGATGAAATCATCGGATGGTTTCTGATGCGACATTGGGTTTACTTGCCAAAGGCTGAACTGATGTCAAGGTTGCTTGACCTTCATTGATACGTACATCAATGGATGACAATACGTTGTGATCCCCACTGGGGTTGTTGTATTATCGTTGATGTGTGTGTCAACGGAACATGCACTGTAACCCCCGCCGGGGTGACGTGTTGGATTACCGTTGATGTGTGCGTCAATGGAACATGCGTTGTAACCCCCGCCGGGGTTATGTACTTCAACATATGTCCCGCGTTGTGACCCCCGCCGGGGTTGTGTAAAGTAGGATAACGATCCTAAATGAGAGGAAGTGGACCTGTGTGAGGTATCGCTGAGCGTGACTTGTATCGTCTGAGATCATCGGCATAGTGTACCCTGTGTTTGGGGCGAATACCAATGAATGATGTGAACACCCACGGTTCAACCAGGATTGTAGGCTATTCTGCTCAATTGCGTAGCGTTTTTATCCCTGATTTGGCCTTTTCAGCTTGCGAGAACTCCTTTGCAACTTGAACTGGACCGAGCTAGAGGGGTGGGACCCACATAGGGGTGCCACAGGTACACCTGCTGCAGTCGCAGATGGACCTACGGCCAACCGTAGATGATAAAGACCAGCAGGTTGCTTTTATAAGTCATTTTCATCTTGCGCCGCGAAGGAAATCTGAGTGTTCTTCTTCAGATCTGCTAAGTTCGGACGTCTTTCTACAAATTCTGTCACCGTACAAGTGTTCTACATTGTCCTAGTAATGTATGCATGTACTTTTTTCCAGTTTTTATCCGTTGGAAAATGACTTATCATATAAAATGCATCTAAACACATAGTAGTGATTATGTATGCTCAAATGATTTGATAGAAAATATTCAACATAGTAAATATTAGTATTAAACCATGCTGAACATAATGATGTGAAAATTTTTAACTTTTGAGACAGTCAAATGGGCACCTTTTTCTGCTATTTTTATCCTGTCTGAGGACATTTGAGCACAAGGTAAGAAGGCAAAGTACTCCTAGCATTGAGATTAACCTTATGTGTTGATGATTTTGCATATAGTATGTATATGACTGTGGCCAGGTGTGCTACTGAATGGCCACCTAGTCATGCCTATGTGCATGTGGATAGTCCTATTTATAGAAACTATGGCAAAATTTTCCAAAATATAGGCATTGAGTAGCCATAAATTTTTCACTCTACTGTAGATATATGTTAAAATGATGCATGTATACAGATAGTCATCAAATACATTTTGAAAAGCTCTAGGTTAGAAGATACCACACCCTTTCTGAGGTGATTTGGAGACTTGTTGTCCAGATATTATGGATCTGGATCAGCCGAGTAGTTCCCGCAGGACCACTTCTGGTGTACGGAGGAGGGCTTCTGAAGTGCCTCGACCCCGTTCTGTTAGACAGCCTCATCGGTTGGTAGAAGCGGTGATACGTCCAGTCCAGGTTGATGTGCCAGATGTAGAGGACGAGGAGGAGGATGTTCCGGTTGCAGACCCCGCTCCTACTGCACATATTCCCCGTAGGGAGCTCCCAAGTATTCAGGTAGCAAACCCAGAGCTTCTAGGTGACTTGAGTCGACATCCCTCGATGTATTTGCATGCTAACGAGGTATGACATCAGAACTTGATATTCCTTCTTTTCTATTTGTGAGGAGTAAAAGGATTTAATGTTAATCTGCATTTCATGTAGGTTCCTGGATTTACACAGCCTCGAGGGAACTGGTTCAGTATACACTCCATGTACCAGGCTCTTCATCCTGATTATAGAGTGATTGTGCATGACTGGGGTTTTGGATTATTCTTTTCCATCCTTCCCCGCCGTTGTCCCTCGGGTTACCTCAGGGCTTTGTCTGAGTGGTGGTTTCAGAAAACTCAGTCACTCTATTTGCTGGACTGTGAGGTAATGATGACGCCGATGGATTGGCAATTTATCACAGGTATGGAGTTTGGAGGGGCGCCAGTGCCTTGCACGACAGATATTACCCCCACTACTGTCAGATCCTTATTAGGAGTTCCGGCGGAGACGCTCAAGGGCAGGATTGTCCGTGCTGGTCCTTTGAGCGTAGATGATATGAGTGGGCTATTGAGCGAGCCCATGCTGGATGATGTTAGAGTCAGGGATCGCATTCTTCGGCGATTGTTCCTGATGATCATTAGGGGATGCTTCATAGCAAATAACTCCTCTACGGTGTCGTTCGCTTTGATCAGCGCCACTAGACATGTGGACCGTATTAGAGAGTATGATTGGGGTTCCTATACCTTTGCCTATTTCCTCAGGGGCATGCGTATAAGCTCACAGGGCTTGACCGAGGCTTGGCTAGGATTTTACCCATTTCTGCTGGTAAGTATTTCTCTTGTCATTTACCATGTATAGGTTAAGAGTGTTAACTGACAGCAGATGTTTGCCTTTGTGTTGGCAGTTTTGGGCCTATGAGAGGCTCCCATGTTTGCGTCCGGTGAGTGTGCTAGGATTGGATACCTACCCACGAGGACGGCGATGGCATCATTCCATATTGGCGAAGGTCCCTATAGCTGAGGGTTTCACTCACTGCCGTTTGTAGCTAGAGTTGTTGATAGTTGACATTATCACATGGATTCCCTATTCTGGGGAGCATTTGGCCATTGGATTTCAGGATGGGTACCCGACTGGTGTCGAGTACGTGATTTCCACCCGTAGGGTTCTTCTCTTTACAGATGGAGGATGGGAGCTCTATCTAGGAGAGTGTGCTATTAAGAGCACCACAAGAGAGATTCGTATTCCGATCTTGCCTCCTGCCAGGCATTATTGGCCTGTGTCGTAGTCACCCATCATTGATTTCTCATTGTTGGGTGCTGACGATTTTACATTGTCAGAGGGTCTTTGCACTCAGGATGTATTCCAGCACTGGTGATTCCCTCGTACTATTGGAGCCCAGACCCGCGCCACTCAATTCATGGGGGATATAGTTCCAGGATCCGTGATGATGACGGATTGGTTAGCCTGTATCCGAGATCCGACTCATGTGACACAGATTGACAGTTTGACCAGGTAGTTGGACCATGCACATATCATTATCCTGCATTTTGGCAGAGATCCGGCAGAGGCAGATTCGTTTGATCCTTCTAGCTTAGGCGCTGGCCCCTTAGATAACCTATTTGGTTTTGTCGGCGTAGATCCTCCTTTGTATCGGCCTGATGTCCTTGTTGATAGAGATCCAGTGACTCAGGAGGAGTTACATCAGGTGGACAGGATTGATGATGTGGACATCGACACCATTGTCTTCTTCTGATGTGTATTCTCATTATATCTTTTGATAGGCCTCTGTTAGCTAGTAGGGCGTTTGTGCCCCATTCTCGCTATATCTTTTGATAGGCCTCTGTTAGTAGTAGGACGTCTATGCCCCATTTCTCTGTATTTGTAGCTATACAGAGATGATGTATTAGATGATGATATACTTAGGAATGTATATACAGTTTTTTCATTCCCTATATCATATTGCCATCTATTATCTGTTATGCATGTATCATGTTATGCATATGTATGTATGTCCAGAGATATTCAGCATTGACCCCTGGATGGTCTTATGACACGGCCCGTCCAGATGTCTTCTTCGACAGTTAGCCGTATTGATCATACCCCACCATTATTGGTGGTATATGGTATGCGATCGTGGTATGATAGCATGTCACCATCAGACAGGGTGACCATAGATCATTTATTGCAGCATACTATGACCTTGTTGATGTTTCAGGTTCCCACAGGATTCGTGGATGGCATATTGGAGCACTGGGTATCGGAGAGGCAGGTTTTCTGATTTGGGACCCAGGAGTTGACTCCCACTCTGGAGAAGTATGCACGGTTGACGATGCTACCACTGGACAAACCTTGCGTGCATATGGCTTTGGGGGACATGAGTCGACGGTTCATGACCCTCACTGGACTGAGGCGTAGAGTGGTGCAGGATGAGCTTACATTTGGCCACGTTATATCCCAGCATTTTTTTGTTTGACAGATTTGGCTCTGAGGATAGTTATAGACGACATTCCAAGGATTTCAACTCACCGGAGGACCATTGGCGTCTGGCCAGAGTTGATGTACTGCTATTGTGCGTACTGTCATATGTCTACATGCCACTGTATATGGATGAGTTGGATATAGGAGTTATCATGGCGATGAAAGCTCTCAGGGACGGTCGTACCATCATACCTATGATTATAGCGAGACATTGAGGTCAGCTACATACTGCTGCACTTATCCGACAGGAGTATTTACGGGCAGTTCAGTCATGCTATACGTGTGGTTTATGTCACACCTGAGACCGATTGGCACTTTTAGACGGCATGGGTATTGTTTCACCCATGATATAGCTATGTCATAATCATTTTAGTCGACGGAGGGTACGGATGCTGCATCTTGGTCCACTTTCTTAGCTGATATTGTAGACCCGTTTAGTATACTGTCGTGCTCAGGGCTCAGCTCACCTTATAGCTTTATTACTCATGCTCCGGGCATGGATTACATCCCTCTAGCTGGTTTGAGGGGCATGACTACTTACCATCCACTGGCCGTGATGTCACAGTTTGACCAGTTTTAGGATTTTCATCCTTTCGAGGGGGCGTTGGGCCAGCGTTTAGCTTCTCGCTACCTTTCAGCAGAGGACAGATCCCTTGTGTATGCATGTTGGGATCAGCGTGAGATAGCTGCTTTCTCCATTAGTCATCCGGGTTATTCCATAGAGTATTCCGCATAGATAGAGACAGAGACTGCATCGGTTTTGGTTGTATCCACATTACCGAGTATTGATTCAGATGATGGAGAGCCCATGGAGGACATTGATTCTCACACCGAGGAGGAGCCATCTACTGGGTTGCCAGTATTTCTTTTAGATTCTCCTAGTACTAGTACTGTCGTGATTCAGTATTCAGCATAGTACTTTAAGTAGAGTCTTCATCTGATGACCTTTGAGAGAGATCAGGCTAGATCCCTGATGTTGATAGCTCTTGATGGGAGAGACGCAACCCTATTAGAGAGGGACGAGGTATTAGCTCATATAAATGCCGCTGTTGTTGAGCGGGATGAGGCTAGATCAGCCAGAGATACAGTGATAGTCGAGAGGGATAGCGCCATATCTGCCTAGGATGTAGCCGTCACAGATAGTACTGCAGTGATGTCCCTTACCACTGGTATGATCGCAGAGATGAGCAGTTACATCGATGAGCACATGGTCACCATGCAGATGGCTGCAGATCTGTTGGGTCGTGTGAATATCCTCGTATAGGAGACAACAGCCTTACCTTATTCTTCTGAGAGAGATGCCATGTTGGGCTTGTTAGCTCGCATATGCACCAATTTGTAGATGGCCTTGTACTTTCCTACACAGACTAGCTTAGCCATTTTGTCATGTACAGTTTATATTGTGTATATCAAATAGCATTATATAGCAAGGAAATATATTTTTTATCACTTCCCTTTTAGATATGCTCTGATACTTGCTTGATATTTGCCTGCTTCTTCAGGGCTTGTGATCTTGACGTATTCTGAAATCCTCCTTGCTGCATGGACATTGAGTTGTCTCTGGATAGTTCATAATAGAACATGGATCTGTGTGTATCCCTACCATTTTTCGATGTCTTGGGACTGGTTTTTGTATGGAAATGTGGAGAGGATTGTGGCTTTCCTCTCTGAGATTGACCGCACCACAGATGGTCGCCAGTACCCCTATTTAGGAGGTGCCTAGTTAATTCCATCTCTTATGGATTGGTATTGCTCTTTAAGGTACAACCGCAGCTTAGATGGTCGCCGAATCTCCTATTCGCTAGGAGAGGTTGGGTAATTCCATCCCTTTGGTTTGAAGCCAATGAAATGTGGTGAATTAAAGTTTGATCCCAGTACCATTGACAAGTATTTGTGTTTTGGTAGGGGGTGAGACCGAACCATAAATGGCTGCCTACGTACTCCTATTGAAGAGGAGATCAGGTCTGCATAGTTTGAACCTGGTGTAAGAGGTTCAACGATATCTATGAAAGGCAGATGGGTGTAGAAGCTTTATTGATGACAAAGGTTGTTGAAATGTTTTTGTGGTTTTTTGTTTTTGTAGAAAAGGGTAGAAATGTTTTTGTTTTTTTTTGTTTATTGCGACCGGGCCATATAGAATATGGTTGCCTACATACTCCCGTGTATTAAGAAGATCAGGTCGACATAGTTCACCCCTCAGGGTGAGTTGAAAAGCGCGATCCCATGTGCAGGATAAACTGCGGGGAAGAAAGATTAATCCCATGTACAGGTCAAACTGTGGGGAAGAAAGTTTAATCCCATATGCAAGATAGACTGCGGGGAAGAGAAAGTTTGATCCGAGGTTGAGGACAAACTGCAGGTACGAGAAGTTTGATCCCATGTATGGGTAGCCAAACTGCAAACGTGAGAGGTTCAATCCGTAGTGGGATGACCTAAGTTGTATGAGCGTAGTGAAGCCAGGCTGCTGGCTTGAAGAGTATGTTTCCCTGAGGGGAAAAGTGTGGACAAGAGTTGTATGTGGTAAAAGGTTAAAGAACCGAAATGACTGATGATCTGATAATCCAATACCAGGATGTTTGCTTGATGGTAATTTCAGACATAGTACCGTTTCACGGTGTCCGAGTTGATGAGCTGTGGAAATTCATCGCCGTCCATTTCCTGCAATCTGAGAGCGCCTCCTGTCAATACTTCCTTGATAACAAATAGGCCTTCCTAGTTAGGAGCGAATTTTCCCTTAGATTGATATTGGTTGTCAATGATCTTCTTCAAAACCAAGTCATGTTGTTTAAACTGTCGTAGCCGGACTTTTCTGTTGTAGGATCGGGCGATCCTTTGTTGATATAATTGACCATGGAAGATAGCCGCGGTTCACCTTTCATATATTAGAGACAATTGGTGATACCTGTCTTGTACCCATTGATCTTCATTCAGCTGAGCATCCATCAACACTATGAGGGATTCCATTTCTACTTCTATGGGGAGTACTGCTTCCATCCCATAGGTTAATGCGTAGGGGGTTACCCCAGTTGAAGTGCGCATTGATGTTCTATAGGCTAACAGAGTAAGAGGCAATAGGTCAGGCCATCCTTTGTGGTTGGCGGACATCTTTTGCATAATCTTCTTAATATTTTTGTTAGCCACTTCAACAGCACCATTCATCTTTAGATGGTAGATGATGGAGTTAAGGTGTTTGATGTGGAATTTACTGCATAGTTCCTCCATCATTTTGTTGTTGAGGTTCTTAGCATTGTCTGATACAATTACCTCTGGTTGTCCATATCGACAAATGACATTGTCTCTTATGAAAGCAATGATGACTTCTTTGGTAACCCTGCGGAAGGAGGCTGCTTCTACCCACTTGGTGAAGTAGTCGATCATGGTGAAGATGAAGCGATGTCCATTACTGGCTTTAGGCTCGATGGGCCCAATCACGTCCATTCCCCACATTGAGAAGGGCCAAGGTGAACTCATATTGTGGAGCTCCCGTGGAGGGGCGTGGATAGCATTCCCATGAATTTGGCATTGATAACATCTCCTGATGTGGTCATTGCAGTCAGCTTTGAGAGATAGCCAGTAATGTCTTGTCCTGAGGATCTTCTTAACAAGGAGGGAGCCACTCATGTGTGGGCCACAAGCTCCACCATGGATCTCATCCATGAGTCTCTGAGCTTGATCTTTGTCCAGGCATCTGAGGAGACCTAGTCCTGCATCTCTCTTGTAGAGTGCATCTCCGCTCAGGTAGAATTTCATAGCAAGTCGATGAATCCGCCTTTGCTCATTCAGGCTCGCCTCAGCAAGTGTAGATCCATCTCGTAGGTACTCCTTGATATGCTGATACATCAAGGTTGTTGGATGGGAGGTAGTTCATCTGATACTTCTCCAACATAGTTCCCATAGGCTGGTGCCTTTTGCAGGGCTAATGTGACGCTTGGCATGTGTTCCTTGTCAGGTATGTGAATCAAGGAGGCCAAAGTTGCTAATGCGTCTGTGAAGTCATTCCTATTACAAGGAATGCGTATAAAAGAGATTTCTTCGTACTCTGATGTCATCTGTAAAACTTGTCGATGGTAAGGAAGCAATCGCAGCTCTTTGGTTTGATAGATTCCTGTGGATTGTTTGATTACCAACTCTGAATCCCCAAAGACAGTTAACCGTCTGATACCCATTGAACGGGCAAGTTTTAGCCCCATGATACAGCCTTCATACTCAGCTGTGTTGTTAGTGCTGATAAACTGTAATTTGACGGCGACGGGATACTGCTCCCCCGTACCGGATACTAGAACTGCTCCAGCTCCAGAACCTTTCGTATTAATAGCTCCATCAAAATACATGTTCCATATTGGACGTGCATCGTACTGATGTTGTTGCTGAATTGTCATTACCCCTTCATCTGGGAAGTATGTTTCCAAGGGTTTGAAGTCCCCTGAAGGTGTGGCGGCCAGTTGATTCGCAATTCCTTGACCTTTAGTGGACTTTTGAGTCACGTAGACAATGTCAAATTGTTGTAGGATCAACTGTCATCTGGACAGCCGATAATTCAGTATGGGTTTATTGAATACATACTTGAGAGGATCCACGCGGGATATGAGATGGGTTGTGTGACCATGGAGGTAATGTTGTAACCTCATGGCAGCCCATGCTAAAGCACAACAAGTCCTCTCAATCAGAGTGTACTTGTGTTCACTGCTGCTGAATCTTTTGCTGAGGTAATGGATAGCTCGTTCTCGGCCTCTATCGTCTTTTCGGCCCAGCATGCAGCCCATGGCATTGTCACTTATGGACAGGTACATGAATAGGGGAACATCATCCCTGAGTGGTACCAAAATAGGAGCTTTGACTAGCTGCTCTTTGATAGTAAAGAAGGCATTCTGGCACTCATCATTCCATTTCATGGAGGAGTTCTTCCTTAACAGCTTGAAGATAGGCTCACAGGTTGCTGTGAGTTGAGAAATGAATCGGCTAATGAAGTTAATTTTTCCCAAAAATCTCCGTATTTCCTTCTCCGTCTAAGGAATGGGCATTTCCGTGATGGCCTGGATTTTGGTAGGATCCAGCTCAATTCCTTTGTGGCTAACTAGGAATCCTAGCAACTTGCCTGATTTAACTCCCAAGGCGCACTTGGCTGGATTCAACTTCAAGTTGTACTTGCGCAACCTGTTGAATAGCTTTCTGAGATGGTCTAAGTGGTCCTCCTCCTTCCGGGACTTGACAATGATGTCATCCACATAGATCTCGATCTCTTTGTGCATTAAGTCATGGAAGAGAGCCATCATAGCTCTCTGATAGGTAGCTCCAGCATTAATGAGGCCGAATGACAACCGTCTGTAGCAAAAGGTTCCCCAAAGAGTGATGAAAGTAGTTTTTTCACGATCTTCCTCAGCAACCATGATCTGATGGTACCCCGCAAAGCAATCAGTAAAGGAGTATATGACGTATTGCGCAGTATTGTCAATGAGAATGTGGATAAAGGACACGGGAAAGCTGTCTTTAAGGCAAGCTTTATTCAGATCCCGATAATCCACGCAAACCCGCACCTTTCCTCCAGGCTTAGGCACGGGAACGATGTTGGATATCCACTCAGGATATGTAGACACCATGATAATACCAGCTTGAAATTGTTTCACAATTTCTACTTTTACTCTTAAACTCCACTCAGGTTTCAATCGCCTGAGTTTCTGCTTAACTGGCTTGAATCCCTCTTTGATGGGGAGGCGATGAAGAACAATGTCAGTGGACAAACCCACCATGTCTTCATGAGACCATGCAAACACATTCTGGAACTGGGTTAATAGCGTAACCATGTCATTCCTCTGGTTTGGGGTAAGGTCTGAACCAATCTGGATTAACTTAGAGTTTTCTAAGGTTCCAAGATTAAAGGAGGTGGTTTGATCAAGGTTGGGTTTAGGCTTGTCTTCGACCCATTCTTTGATCTCCAAAGGCACCTCAATGTCCTCTTGTATTTCCAGCAAGTCTGAGTCTAACTTTTCATCAAACTTACAATCCTTGTAGAGAAGAGGCATCTTATCAGCAAGTACAGGCACATCTAAGTTCAGAGTCCTAAAACAAAATATGCTTTCACTTAGTATATATGAGACTGTTTAATCATACATAATGTTAACATATACAGACAAAACAACTGCTAATACTATACAGAAAAGTAAGCAGTTATTATATCTACAGGGCAGAAAGAAGTCCTGCCCATTTTACCATTATCGACCAATGCAAGGAGTGTTGTTCCAATTGGCAAGGGCAAAGTCCTGGGGGACTGCAATGATGGAACGGCTGACATCGTCCTCCTTTTCCCGAATGATGACCATGACGTCTGGGCAATCATCATCTGGGGTAAATTTGTTTGTATGTTCATCATGAACAATGATGCGCATGCCTAACATTATTCGGACGACGTTTTGTTTGATTCTTTGTTTCTCTTCCTCCACTCTGGGATCTGGAACAAAGACTTCTTTTGTTTTGAACGGCACTGGCTTGGGAAACAGCATAGTCATCACGTTGGTTGGCACCTTTACAGGAGATTGTGCGGACTCAAAGGTTGATGGCAAAGATAAACGTCGTATGGTTGAAGCTAAAGGAATCTGCTGATGCTTATAAGGATTCCTTTGACTAGAACTGGCAGAATAGCCTAGTCCAGCTGTCCCAGTTTGACTGGCTACTTGGATGGGGTATTTGATACCTTGGTGATCTTTACCCAGCCCTTGTCCTGGCTAATGACCCAAAGACATCATTTCCTGAGTAGCCGACATTACTTCGGCAGAGATCTTGGGTACAGGCAATGGCATTCCCAAGGCATGATATTGAGGGTTGCTTACTTCCAAAGTGTGGAAACTGACCGGCTCAACATCAGAATTAAAACTGATGAACGGTATGTCACCTTGCTGAGGGCATTTCGGTTCAGCATTGACTGTAACTAGGCTTTTGATGATAATGTATTTCAGTTGCTGATGAAGGGTGGAGGGGACTGCCCTAGCCATATGAATCCACAGTCTTCCCAAGAGCAGGTTATATCCCGAATCTATCTTGAGTATGTGGAAAGACACGCAGAATGTATGGGGACCAATCTCAATTGCCAGCTCAATCTCTCCGACTGAATTTCGGCGGGATCCATCAAAAGCTTTGATGATCGTCTGGCTACTTCGGATTCGATTGAGATTGACGTTCATCTTCAACAATGTAGCGTATGGACAGATATTCAAAGATGAACCTCCGTCTACTAAGACTCTAGCTAGCATATATCGGGAGGACAAGACCGCAATATGTAACGGCTTGCAATGACCGGTCCCTTCGGGCGGTATGTCATCATCATTGAAAGAAATCACATTGTTGTTGAAAATGTGATCAGCCAGATGTTGAAATTTTTCCACATCCATTGATATTGGCAAGTAGGCTTCCAAAACTTTTAGTAGAATCTTCATGTGATCCTCGGAAGTTAAAACCAAGTCTAGTATTGAAATTTGATGTGGAGCCTCTCTTAAGCTTAAAACCACTTTGGCTTCATTATGACCCATGGCACGGAGGAATTTTTCAATATTCTCCACGGTAATTTTTCCTTTGATTTGATGGTAGACTTCACCACCTGTTGGGGAAGATACAGTGGATTCTCCTTCGACACTGCAGTAGTTGTATGCGAGGTGGATCCTTCACCTTCTTCATAATTCCATGGAACTGTGTGCAGGCTAATAATAAGATATTGTGCTCTGCATGGTAAGTGGATTGGCTCGAGAGCGACCACTTTTAAAGGATTGTTGCTTCCTCTGAGTTAAATTGTTGTTATAGGGAGTGGCTTGACAATGCCATCAGCCTCAGTGGAGATAATTGCTACCAATCCCTTCCATTTAGTAGGACAGGTATTCTCACTACCCAGTAGCACAGTATCATCGTCTGCTAGTTGCAGGACACCGCTATCAATGAGATTCTGGATAAGGTGGCGGAGTGCCCAACATTCTTTTGTGCTGTGACCGCGAGAATGAGAGTGATATTGACATACTCCATCAGGATTGTACCGTCCTGAACGAGGATTGATTAGAGGTAGAAGGGAATTAATCCTTCCTTCATTGATTAGCATTTGAAGGATTTCCTCCATAGGTTGGCCCAGATATGTAAATTCCCTTCTGTTGGCAAAATCCCGACGAGCTTTGGCATTCGCTCTCTTTGCCACTTTGTCCTCCATTATTTCACTTTCTGGAGGTGAAGAGGGAAAATTCATGACAAGAGGAAGGAGACTAGCATGCTCCTGGCTAATTAATTAGCGTGTGACTTGATGCTGGTATGTCACTAGTTCTGCCAATTGCTCAATTTGCTTACATAGAGCTTTCATCTTTCGTTCCATTGAGAACTGGAACTTGGCATATTCCCACTTGTCAGCATCGTCTTTGGTGATCTGGGATGCTTCACCGTTAGAATTGGAACTTTGTCCACTGCTCCAATTAATCATGTTGACTTCTTCCTCTTTATGTGGAGGAAGAGTGTTGTCTTTCACGTGAGGTTGATCTGGTTTGGTGACCAAAATCTCACCGTTGTCTATCAGGTCTTGGATCTTATGTTTCAAGGCCCAACAATCTTGAGTATCATGTCCAGGTGCCCCGGCATGATAAGCACATTTCTGAGTAGCATTAAAACACCTACCATTAGGGCTGGCTGGTTGAAGAAGATGCGTGAGTTTCTTCTACGTGGTCAAAAGAGTGAAAATATTCTCGAGAGAGTCCCCTAAGGGTGTGAACACTCGAGGGCGTTTGTGTAAGACCCCAACTTATTAATGAATAAAATCAAATTTTCTCTAAATATTATTGTGAATAATAAGGGGTTAATTTGATATAATACTTTGGTTATGGGTGAAATGTGCAAATTTTGCAAAATAAGCAAGTGGTTATAAAATATTTATTTTTGGTCGGTGAATATTCGGTTGGTCGTGGAATATTCTTGCTGTCGGGGAATATTCGTACGACGACGCAGCCTTGTGTGGGCCCCATAACGGAAAGCGATTGGATGAAGAAAACGACAATATAAGTTGTTTATAAATAACGGCGTAGTTGTTACCGTTAATACTGTTGGAATACCCGGTGGTTAAAATACAGTAGCACACGGTATTGCACCAATTATTGATTCTTACGTAAGAAGGCACTACTCAATAATTGTTACAGTAGTTATTATTCAATATTTTATTTTATTGATTCAATAATTGCTGCGTTGATATTTTATATTATTGTTGTTTCAATAATTGTTGCTGCACAGTATTTTCATTTATCAGATCAATAATTCATATTATTTGAATAATATTATTAGATAACATTATTGGCAATGTCTAGAAAGTTCTGTCTAAGGAGAGGTTTGGTCATCTAATTGCGCGCCAGTAAGGAGAAATCCTTATTGGAAAGCCCCCTCTTTCCTGGGAACGGCCTGGTTGTCATAAATGTGATTCTGTAATATTATTTGTGAATAATTAATTATTGATTCATATGATAAGGAAATATTTATTTTATGTGGATATAAATGAGGGATATATTTTTGTGGTTAAAAATGAAGGAGTTAATGTTGAGGTTTTTGTCAGTATTTTTGTCGGAATGGAGGTATTAAAAATCAGGGTTTTTGAGATAGTTTGCGGGGGTTATAATTTTTAATCCGACCGTTGGATCGTGGTAATTTTTGGATATGTTATACATATATAAGTTGAGTATATGTCCACAAATTTTGAACCGTTAAAAATGAACGTATGATTTATTACGAATTTTACAAGATGACTGGTTCAGAAATTGTTGAATTTTCGGAGTTTATCATTTTGGTGGAAAATTCTAGAATTGGTGGGCCCCACTTGTGGTTGGTGAAGAAATGTGCTGAATTATATTTCAAATGTGGTGGGTGGGAATAGTAGCAGGTAAAGCCATCAGGTTGCAGGTCAAACCTACCAAAATTTTCCTATAAATAGAGGGCTAAGTTAGAATTGAAAATCACACCAGAAACAAGTTTTCTCTCTTTCTCTCTCTAGATTATTGAGTGTATTTTGTGAGTATTTAGATACTTTGAGAGTTTCTATTCATCAGAGCAAGTTTCTTTCAGCCTTATACCGGTATTCCGACCAGAAGTACTGATATTTTGAGGTAAGGGATATTATTTTCTTCTTAAATGATATTATTTTCTTCAATATCATTATGCTGAAATATTGATATGAGTTTTTATCAAATTTGGAACTTTTTGTGTCGGGGTTACTATTCACGTATACGGTACTATTCACGTATACGGCACTATTCACGAATACGGCACTATTCACCGAAAAATAAAATTTTTCCTTTTTGTCCAAGATGTCTATTATGGTTACTATCTTTGATTGTATCCATGTTTTGATCTTTATTTTTGAATTCTGCTTCACAATTGATTATTATGAAGTATTATTGATCTTGGATAAACTGTTATACGAATCCCTACTATTTGTCCTTCTGTCTCATTGGATTCGTTCTCTTTAAGATATTTTTCATCATCCTCAGTCCTAAATGATGATATTACTGAATATCTTTGGCCTGTAGTGCAAAGATGTATAATTACTTGATGAATATCTTTGGCCTGTAGTGCAAAGATGAACAGGTGTTGAGATGAACATGACCGACTGATGATACAAATGAATATCTTTGGCCTGTAGTGCAAAGATGAATATTTGGTTAAAGATGATTATTAATTGATGTTACAGGGATAAAATATTGATGATGGACTTTTAAATCTTAGAAGATAGTAGAATTCTTTCTCTACTTGACTCTTCTAATGGTTTGCTGTTTCCGCTGCAGTTGTTGATCTAAAACTTGTTGTCGATTATATTTTATCAGATTTTTCCCTGTTGAAGACTAACGATAATTTGTTGTATATTATCTTAGTCATAATATTCTTTACTGGGCTAGTTGAGCTCACCCTTTTCCTTTTTGTTCCATTTTTCTTCTCAGGAGGTGAGAACATAGCAGGATCTAGTCGGGGTATGGAGTGATGGTTCTAGAAAGATGTATTAGCAGTCCTCACTATTTCTGTAAAATAGTGTTTGAATAATTGTAATGAGGATTTATTTGAGTGTGGATATTGTCTAGAAGACAATATTTGTATTTAAACTCACAGTATGTGTTGTCGTATTTTGCACGACAATTGTATTATTGAAGTTGTAGTTTGCTTTCTGTACCATGTATTTGGCGACTCAGAATGGGTGTTGTATACCTATTCTGGGGGCGTCACAGTTGGTATCAGAGCTTAGGGATATGATCCCTGGCTGAGATGTGAGACAAGAACTAGGAGGGGAGAGACGGGGAATTCCTTCGCTAGTATGACCTGACTAAGTTTATTTGGTGTTTATTTGGTCGGTCAGAGTATAGGGATAATATATGACATGACTATTAACCCTTGTTTTATGGCAGTATTTAAGAATGGCAGCTGAGAACGTTAATAATGGAGTAAATCAGACCGTGGAGACACCTTTGATCACTACCCAGGGGAACGTGCAACAGGAAGGCAATATTCCTCCTGTAAACAACGTTACCGAGCAAACGATGAATGATGGAATGTTTAGGAGCTTTTTGCAGTTCATGCAAAATCAGACGAGGGAGACTCGTGTGCAGAATACGGGTGGAAATGATAACAACGCGCGGTTTGTCACAGCTAAGCAGTTCAAAGAATTGGGACCACCAGAATTTAAGGGAAAGCCGGATCCGATCATGGCGGAAACGTGGGTCAAGCAAATTACCAAGATATTTGATGTCTTGGGATGCACGGAGGAACAGAAGGTTCCATTCGCCACATTTATGTTCCGCGGTGAGGCAGACTACTGGTGGGAGTCTGTGAAGCGTACCCAGCCTGACGCACTCAACATGTCCTGGGAAACATTTCAAAAACTGTTCAATGACAAGTACTTTCCTGAAAGTATTCGTCATATGAAGGAGGTTGAGTTTATTAGACTGGAACAAAACAACATGACGGTGTCCCAGTACGAGGCGAAGTTTGCAGAGTTATCCAGGTTTGCACCTCATTTGGTCGAAAATGAGGAACGAATGACAAGGATGTTTCTGAGAGGTCTAAAACCCGAGATTCGGCAATATCTTATCTCTCATAAATTTTCTTTATATTCAGATGTTGTAAACAGGGCTCAATTATTAGAGCGAGATAATGAGTATGTGCAACCGAGGGACCACAACCAGGGTCATACCGGTGGCGGCAGTCATCGAAGCAATGAAAACCAGCAGGGAGGAAAACATTCGGACAAAAGCGGTAACCACTCTGGTGGTAATCGTGGTCGTGATAATAGAAGGAGCGAGTCGGGAGGAGATTTCAAGAAGAGAAGGTACAACAATGATAACGTGAAGACGTCAGCACAAACATCAACTGTTTCTAGGGGAGGAGAACGACCACCGGTCGTATGTTACAAATGTGGGAAAGAGGGACATATCAGCCCAAACTGCCCACAACAATCCAAGGTATGTTATAACTGTGGAAAGGAAGGTCATATAGCTCGAGAGTGTTCTGTAGCAAAACCAAGTTCAGCGGGGATGGTGACTCCAAAAGTTATCCCGGATAAGTCGAAATCAGCGGTTCCTGGAAGGGCGTTTGTCGTTACTGGCCAAAACGCGAGAAACCCGAACGAGGTGATCACGGGTAAGCTAATCTTGAATTCTTGCGAAGTTTATACTTTACTAGATACCGGTTCTACCCATTCTTTTATCTCTCCTGCTTGTGCTCAACGTTTAAACTTGACTCCGGAGAAATTGGACTTTAACTTATCTGTTGAAACTCCGTTGGGTGAAACCTTCGTTACATCTACAGTTTATAAATCTTGCATGATCCAAGTTGGCACTATCACATTACCTGTTGATCTTATCTCTTTAAAGATACTTGCTTTTGATGTGATTTTAGGAATTGATTGGTTAACCACTCATCATGCTAAAATTGATTGTTTTCGTAAGGTTGTTAGTTTTCATATTCCTAACCAACCTGTCATACGAATTCAAACTACTAAACCACTAAAATCAGTCACTGTCATATCAAGCCACAAAGCTATTCGTTTATTGAAAAACGGATGTCAAGCTTTCTTAGCCCATGTTATGGATTTGAACAAAGACAAGTCAGATTTGAATAATATTTCTATTGTTAGAGAATTTTCCGATGTATTTCCTGAAGAACTTCCCGGTCTACCCCCAGAACGAGAAATTGAATTCTTTATTGACCTTGAACCCGGTACAAAGCCCATTTCTAAAACCCCATATCGAATGGCTCCTATTGAACTTCAGGAGTTAAAAGTCCAACTACAGGAGTTGTTGGACATCGGTTTTATTCGTCCTAGTACGTCTCCTTGGGGTGCTCCTGTTTTATTCGTAAAGAAGAAAGACGGGAGTATGCGACTTTGTATTGACTATCGAGAATTGAACCATGTCACCATCAAGAATAGGTATCCGCTACCTCGCATTGATGACCTGTTTGACCAGTTGCAAGGAGCACAATTCTTTTCAAAGATCGATCTTCGTTCTGGATATCATCAGCTGAAGATTAAAACTGAGGATATTCCAAAGACTGCCTTCAGAACTCGGTACGGGCATTATGAATTCTTAGTAATGTCTTTTGGATTGACTAATGCTCCTGCTGCCTTCATGGATATGATGAACCGTGTATTCAAAGAATATTTGGATCAGTTCGTTGTTGTCTTTATTGATGACATCCTCATCTATTCCAAAAGCCGTGAAGATCATGAGCGCCATTTGAAGCTGGTACTGCAAAGGCTTCGTGAAAACAAGCTATATGCCAAACTGAAGAAATGCGAGTTCTGGCTTGAGGAAGTAGCATTCCTTGGGCACGTGGTGTCAAAACATGGAGTATCTGTCGACCCGGCGAAGATTGAAGCCATACAAAGTTGGGAGCAACCGAAGTCGGTAACCGAAGTACGTAGCTTTCTGGGCTTAGCTGGTTATTATCGGAGATTTGTGGAAGGATTTTCTCGAATCGCTACTCCGTTAACTCAGCTGACTCGGAAAGATACAAAATTCGTATGGAGTGAGGAATGCGAGAAGAGTTTCCAAGAACTCAAGAGGAGACTCATTTCGGCACCTGTTTTGACAATACCATCTGGTTCGGATGGATTTGTTATCTACAGCGATGCTTCAGGCAAAGGGTTAGGATGTGTTCTCATGCAACATGGGAAAGTCATAGCCTATGCCTCACGACAACTCAAAGAATATGAGAGGAATTATCCTACTCATGATTTGGAGTTGGCAGCAGTCGTTTTTGCGTTGAAGATCTGGAGACACTACCTGTATGGGGAGAAAGTGGAGATCTATACAGATCATAAAAGCCTCAAATATTTCTTCACCCAAAAGGAACTCAACATGCGGCAACGACGTTGGCTTGAGCTGTTGAAAGATTACGATCATACCATCCAATACCATCCTGGAAAAGCAAACGTAGTAGCTGACGCATTGAGTAGAAGATCATATGCGGGTACGAGTGCAATGTTTTTAACACAAAGGCCCATTTTGTATGACTTGCAAAGGATGGAGATAGAGATGAAGGCTCCAAGTACCCACATGATGATATCAAATATACGAGTAGAACCGACTTTAATCGATAAAGTTAAAGCTGCTCAAGCTACGGATATAGAGCTGATGCGTATGAAGAAGAAAGTGCAAGAAGGTGCTATTCCAGAAGCAAGAATCGATGAAGAAGGAATACTTCGAGTCAACTCCAGACTTTGTGTTCCTAACGATTTTGACTTGAAGCATAGAATAATGATGGAGGCACACAACACACCGTTTGCAATCCATCCTGGGAGTACCAAAATGTATCACGATCTTCGACATACATTTTGGTGGAGCAATATGAAAAGAGAGATCGCGGAGTTTATCTCGAGATGTTTAACTTGTCAACGTGTAAAAGCGGAGCATCAAGTACCAAAGGGTCCATTGCAACCACTTGAGATTCCGAAATGGAAGTGGGAACACATTACTATGGATTTTGTTACAGGTCTTCCCAAGGTTTCTCAAGGCATAGATGCGATTTGGGTTATTGTTGATAGATTAACCAAGTCCGCTCATTTCTTGCCGATACGTGAGACTTATTCCCTTGAACGTCTTGCTAGTATGTACGTGAACGAGATTGTGAGATTGCATGGCATGCCAGTATCCATAGTTTCGGATCGTGACCCAAGATTCACTTCACGATTTTGGGTTAGCTTGCAGAAAGCTATGGGCACGGATTTACGATTCAGTTCAGCATACCATCCTCAAACGGACGGACAATCAGAGAGGACTATTCAAACTCTTGAAGATCTATTAAGACTTTGTGTCTTAGATCTCAAAGGGAGTTGGGATAAGTACCTACCATTGGTGGAATTCTCCTACAACAACAGTTATCAGGCGAGCATAGGTATGGCTCCATTTGAGGCGTTGTATGGAAGAAAATGTCGTTCTCCAGTATGCTGGGACGAGGTGGGTGAAGCAACATTGTTGGGACCAGAATTGGTACGCATTACTACAGAGAAGATCCAAACGATTCGACAACGTATACAAACGGCACAGGATCGACAAAAGAGTTATGCGGATCTTCATCGGAAGGACGTGGAATTTAATATTGGGGATCATGTATTGTTACGTGTTGCACCATGGAAGGGAGTTACAAGATTTGGGAAGAGAGGAAAGCTCAATCCAAGATTTGTTGGTCCATTTGAGATTCTTGAGCGAATAGGAAATGTGGCATATAGACTCGCATTACCTCCAAGCATGTCTCGTGTTCATAATGTTTTTCACATATCTATGCTTCGTAAATATGTTAAAGACCCGAACCACATTATTGAGTTAGAACCAGACGAGATAGCTGAAGATTTAACGTACGAGGAGGTACCTGTTAAGATCTTGGATAGGAAAGAGCATGTCCTACGCACGAAGGTTATACCACAAGTTAAGGTTTTGTGGAGAAACCATGCTATTGAAGAAATGACCTGGGAGTTGGAATCAGAAATGAAAGCGAGGTATCCTCACCTTTTTGAAACATCAGGTACGTACGTCAATTTCGAGGACGAAATTTCATAAGGAGGGGAGGTTGTAAGACCCCAACTTATTAATGAATAAAATCAAATTTTCTCTAAATATTATTGTGAATAATAAGGGGTTAATTTGATATAATACTTTGGTTATGGGTGAAATGTGCAAATTTTGCAAAATAAGCAAGTGGTTATAAAATATTTATTTTTGGTCGGTGAATATTCGGTTGGTCGTGGAATATTCTTGCTGTCGGGGAATATTCGTACGACGACGCAGCCTTGTGTGGGCCCCATAACGGAAAGCGATTGGATGAAGAAAACGACAAGTATAAGTTGTTTATAAATAACGGCGTAGTTGTTACCGTTAATACTGTTGGAATACCCGGTGGTTAAAATACAGTAGCACACGGTATTGCACCAATTATTGATTCTTACGTAAGAAGGCACTACTCAATAATTGTTACAGTAGTTATTATTCAATATTTTATTTTATTGATTCAATAATTGCTGCGTTGATATTTTATATTATTGTTGTTTCAATAATTGTTGCTGCACAGTATTTTCATTTATCAGATCAATAATTCATATTATTTGAATAATATTATTAGATAACATTATTGGCAATGTCTAGAAAGTTCTGTCTAAGGAGAGGTTTGGTCATCTAATTGCGCGCCAGTAAGGAGAAATCCTTATTGGAAAGCCCCCTCTTTCCTGGGAACGGCCTGGTTGTCATAAATGTGATTCTGTAATATTATTTGTGAATAATTAATTATTGATTCATATGATAAGGAAATATTTATTTTATGTGGATATAAATGAGGGATATATTTTTGTGGTTAAAAATGAAGGAGTTAATGTTGAGGTTTTTATCAGTATTTTTGTCGGAATGGAGGTATTAAAAATCAGGGTTTTTGAGATATTTTGCGGGGGTTATAATTTTTAATCCGACCGTTGGATCGTGGTAATTTTTGGATATGTTATACATATATAAGTTGAGTATATGTCCACAAATTTTGAACCGTTAAAAATGAACGTATGATTTATTATGAATTTTACAAGATGACTGGTTCAGAAATTGTTGAATTTTCGGAGTTTATCATTTTGGTGGAAAATTCTAGAATTGGTGGGCCCCACTTGTGGTTGGTGAAGAAATGTGCTGAATTATATTTCAAATGTGGTGGGTGGGAATAGTAGCAGGTAAAGCCATCAGGTTGCAGGTCAAACCTACCAAAATTTTCCTATAAATAGAGGGCTAAGTTAGAATTGAAAATCACACCAGAAACAAGTTTTCTCTCTTTCTCTCTCTAGATTATTGAGTGTATTTTGTGAGTATTTAGATACTTTGAGAGTTTCTATTCATCAGAGCAAGTTTCTTTCAGCCTTATACCGGTATTCCGACCAGAAGTACTGATATTTTGAGGTAAGGGATATTATTTTCTTCTTAATGATATTATTTTCTTCAATATCATTATGCTGAAATATTGATATGAGTTTTTATCAAATTTGGAACTTTTTGTGTCGGGGTTACTATTCACGTATACGGCACTATTCACGTATACGGCACTATTCACGAATACGGCACTATTCACCGAAAAATAAAATTTTTCCTTTTTGTCCAAGATGTCTATTATGGTTACTATCTTTGATTGTATCCATGTTTTGATCTTTATTTTTGAATTCTGCTTCACAATTGATTATTATGAAGTATTATTGATCTTGGATAAACTGTTATACGAATCCCTACTATTTGTCCTTCTGTCTCATTGGATTCGTTCTCTTTAAGATATTTTTCATCATCCTCAGTCCTAAATGATGATATTACTGAATATCTTTGGCCTGTAGTGCAAAGATGTATAATTACTTGATGAATATCTTTGGCCTGTAGTGCAAAGATGAACAGGTGTTGAGATGAACATGACCGACTGATGATACAAATGAATATCTTTGGCCTGTAGTGCAAAGATGAATATTTGGTTAAAGATGATTATTAATTGATGTTACAGGGATAAAATATTGATGATGGACTTTTAAATCTTAGAAGATAGTAGAATTCTTTCTCTACTTGACTCTTCTAATGGTTTGCTGTTTCCGCTGCAGTTGTTGATCTAAAACTTGTTGTCGATTATATTTTATCAGATTTTTCCCTGTTGAAGACTAACGATAATTTGTTGTATATTATCTTAGTCATAATATTCTTTACTGGGCTAGTTGAGCTCACCCTTTTCCTTTTTGTTCCATTTTTCTTCTCAGGAGGTGAGAACATAGCAGGATCTAGTCGGGGTATGGAGTGATGGTTCTAGAAAGATGTATTAGCAGTCCTCACTATTTCTGTAAAATAGTGTTTGAATAATTGTAATGAGGATTTATTTGAGTGTGGATATTGTCTAGAAGACAATATTTGTATTTAAACTCACAGTATGTGTTGTCGTATTTTGCACGACAATTGTATTATTGAAGTTGTAGTTTGCTTTCTGTACCATGTATTTGGCGACTCAGAATGGGTGTTGTATACCTATTCTGGGGGCGTCACAGTTGGTATCAGAGCTTAGGGATATGATCCCTGGCTGAGATGTGAGACAAGAACTAGGAGGGGAGAGACGGGGAATTCCTTCGCTAGTATGACCTGACTAAGTTTATTTGGTGTTTATTTGGTCGGTCAGAGTATAGGGATAATATATGACATGACTATTAACCCTTGTTTTATGGCAGTATTTAAGAATGGCAGCTGAGAACGTTAATAATGGAGTAAATCAGACCGTGGAGACACCTTTGATCACTACCCAGGGGAACGTGCAACAGGAAGGCAATATTCCTCCTGTAAACAACGTTACCGAGCAAACGATGAATGATGGAATGTTTAGGAGCTTTTTGCAGTTCATGCAAAATCAGACGAGGGAGACTCGTGTGCAGAATACGGGTGGAAATGATAACAACGCGCGGTTTGTCACAGCTAAGCAGTTCAAAGAATTGGGACCACCAGAATTTAAGGGAAAGCCGGATCCGATCATGGCGGAAACGTGGGTCAAGCAAATTACCAAGATATTTGATGTCTTGGGATGCACGGAGGAACAGAAGGTTCCATTCGCCACATTTATGTTCCGCGGTGAGGCAGACTACTGGTGGGAGTCTGTGAAGCGTACCCAGCCTGACGCACTCAACATGTCCTGGGAAACATTTCAAAAACTGTTCAATGACAAGTACTTTCCTGAAAGTATTCGTCATATGAAGGAGGTTGAGTTTATTAGACTGGAACAAAACAACATGACGGTGTCCCAGTACGAGGCGAAGTTTGCAGAGTTATCCAGGTTTGCACCTCATTTGGTCGAAAATGAGGAACGAATGACAAGGATGTTTCTGAGAGGTCTAAAACCCGAGATTCGGCAATATCTTATCTCTCATAAATTTTCTTTATATTCAGATGTTGTAAACAGGGCTCAATTATTAGAGCGAGATAATGAGTATGTGCAACCGAGGGACCACAACCAGGGTCATACCGGTGGCGGCAGTCATCGAAGCAATGAAAACCAGCAGGGAGGAAAACATTCGGACAAAAGCGGTAACCACTCTGGTGGTAATCGTGGTCGTGATAATAGAAGGAGCGAGTCGGGAGGAGATTTCAAGAAGAGAAGGTACAACAATGATAACGTGAAGACGTCAGCACAAACATCAACTGTTTCTAGGGGAGGAGAACGACCACCGGTCGTATGTTACAAATGTGGGAAAGAGGGACATATCAGCCCAAACTGCCCACAACAATCCAAGGTATGTTATAACTGTGGAAAGGAAGGTCATATAGCTCGAGAGTGTTCTGTAGCAAAACCAAGTTCAGCGGGGATGGTGACTCCAAAAGTTATCCCGGATAAGTCGAAATCAGCGGTTCCTGGAAGGGCGTTTGTCGTTACTGGCCAAAACGCGAGAAACCCGAACGAGGTGATCACGGGTAAGCTAATCTTGAATTCTTGCGAAGTTTATACTTTACTAGATACCGGTTCTACCCATTCTTTTATCTCTCCTGCTTGTGCTCAACGTTTAAACTTGACTCCGGAGAAATTGGACTTTAACTTATCTGTTGAAACTCCGTTGGGTGAAACCTTCGTTACATCTACAGTTTATAAATCTTGCATGATCCAAGTTGGCACTATCACATTACCTGTTGATCTTATCTCTTTAAAGATACTTGCTTTTGATGTGATTTTAGGAATTGATTGGTTAACCACTCATCATGCTAAAATTGATTGTTTTCGTAAGGTTGTTAGTTTTCATATTCCTAACCAACCTGTCATACGAATTCAAACTACTAAACCACTAAAATCAGTCACTGTCATATCAAGCCACAAAGCTATTCGTTTATTGAAAAACGGATGTCAAGCTTTCTTAGCCCATGTTATGGATTTGAACAAAGACAAGTCAGATTTGAATAATATTTCTATTGTTAGAGAATTTTCCGATGTATTTCCTGAAGAACTTCCCGGTCTACCCCCGGAACGAGAAATTGAATTCTTTATTGACCTTGAACCCGGTACAAAGCCCATTTCTAAAACCCCATATCGAATGGCTCCTATTGAACTTCAGGAGTTAAAAGTCCAACTACAGGAGTTGTTGGACATCGGTTTTATTCGTCCTAGTACGTCTCCTTGGGGTGCTCCTGTTTTATTCGTAAAGAAGAAAGACGGGAGTATGCGACTTTGTATTGACTATCGAGAATTGAACCATGTCACCATCAAGAATAGGTATCCGCTACCTCGCATTGATGACCTGTTTGACCAGTTGCAAGGAGCACAATTCTTTTCAAAGATCGATCTTCGTTCTGGATATCATCAGCTGAAGATTAAAACTGAGGATATTCCAAAGACTGCCTTCAGAACTCGGTACGGGCATTATGAATTCTTAGTAATGTCTTTTGGATTGACTAATGCTCCTGCTGCCTTCATGGATATGATGAACCGTGTATTCAAAGAATATTTGGATCAGTTCGTTGTTGTCTTTATTGATGACATCCTCATCTATTCCAAAAGCCGTGAAGATCATGAGCGCCATTTGAAGCTGGTACTGCAAAGGCTTCGTGAAAACAAGCTATATGCCAAACTGAAGAAATGCGAGTTCTGGCTTGAGGAAGTAGCATTCCTTGGGCACGTGGTGTCAAAACATGGAGTATCTGTCGACCCGGCGAAGATTGAAGCCATACAAAGTTGGGAGCAACCGAAGTCGGTAACCGAAGTACGTAGCTTTCTGGGCTTAGCTGGTTATTATCGGAGATTTGTGGAAGGATTTTCTCGAATCGCTACTCCGTTAACTCAGCTGACTCGGAAAGATACAAAATTCGTATGGAGTGAGGAATGCGAGAAGAGTTTCCAAGAACTCAAGAGGAGACTCATTTCGGCACCTGTTTTGACAATACCATCTGGTTCGGATGGATTTGTTATCTACAGCGATGCTTCAGGCAAAGGGTTAGGATGTGTTCTCATGCAACATGGGAAAGTCATAGCCTATGCCTCACGACAACTCAAAGAATATGAGAGGAATTATCCTACTCATGATTTGGAGTTGGCAGCAGTCGTTTTTGCGTTGAAGATCTGGAGACACTACCTGTATGGGGAGAAAGTGGAGATCTATACAGATCATAAAAGCCTCAAATATTTCTTCACCCAAAAGGAACTCAACATGCGGCAACGACGTTGGCTTGAGCTGTTGAAAGATTACGATCATACCATCCAATACCATCCTGGAAAAGCAAACGTAGTAGCTGACGCATTGAGTAGAAGATCATATGCGGGTACGAGTGCAATGTTTTTAACACAAAGGCCCATTTTGTATGACTTGCAAAGGATGGAGATAGAGATGAAGGCTCCAAGTACCCACATGATGATATCAAATATACGAGTAGAACCGACTTTAATCGATAAAGTTAAAGCTGCTCAAGCTACGGATATAGAGCTGATGCGTATGAAGAAGAAAGTGCAAGAAGGTGCTATTCCAGAAGCAAGAATCGATGAAGAAGGAATACTTCGAGTCAACTCCAGACTTTGTGTTCCTAACGATTTTGACTTGAAGCATAGAATAATGATGGAGGCACACAACACACCGTTTGCAATCCATCCTGGGAGTACCAAAATGTATCACGATCTTCGACATACATTTTGGTGGAGCAATATGAAAAGAGAGATCGCGGAGTTTATCTCGAGATGTTTAACTTGTCAACGTGTAAAAGCGGAGCATCAAGTACCAAAGGGTCCATTGCAACCACTTGAGATTCCGAAATGGAAGTGGGAACACATTACTATGGATTTTGTTACAGGTCTTCCCAAGGTTTCTCAAGGCATAGATGCGATTTGGGTTATTGTTGATAGATTAACCAAGTCCGCTCATTTCTTGCCGATACGTGAGACTTATTCCCTTGAACGTCTTGCTAGTATGTACGTGAACGAGATTGTGAGATTGCATGGCATGCCAGTATCCATAGTTTCGGATCGTGACCCAAGATTCACTTCACGATTTTGGGTTAGCTTGCAGAAAGCTATGGGCACGGATTTACGATTCAGTTCAGCATACCATCCTCAAACGGACGGACAATCAGAGAGGACTATTCAAACTCTTGAAGATCTATTAAGACTTTGTGTCTTAGATCTCAAAGGGAGTTGGGATAAGTACCTACCATTGGTGGAATTCTCCTACAACAACAGTTATCAGGCGAGCATAGGTATGGCTCCATTTGAGGCGTTGTATGGAAGAAAATGTCGTTCTCCAGTATGCTGGGACGAGGTGGGTGAAGCAACATTGTTGGGACCAGAATTGGTACGCATTACTACAGAGAAGATCCAAACGATTCGACAACGTATACAAACGGCACAGGATCGACAAAAGAGTTATGCGGATCTTCATCGGAAGGACGTGGAATTTAATATTGGGGATCATGTATTGTTACGTGTTGCACCATGGAAGGGAGTTACAAGATTTGGGAAGAGAGGAAAGCTCAATCCAAGATTTGTTGGTCCATTTGAGATTCTTGAGCGAATAGGAAATGTGGCATATAGACTCGCATTACCTCCAAGCATGTCTCGTGTTCATAATGTTTTTCACATATCTATGCTTCGTAAATATGTTAAAGACCCGAACCACATTATTGAGTTAGAACCAGACGAGATAGCTGAAGATTTAACGTACGAGGAGGTACCTGTTAAGATCTTGGATAGGAAAGAGCATGTCCTACGCACGAAGGTTATACCACAAGTTAAGGTTTTGTGGAGAAACCATGCTATTGAAGAAATGACCTGGGAGTTGGAATCAGAAATGAAAGCGAGGTATCCTCACCTTTTTGAAACATCAGGTACGTACGTCAATTTCGAGGACGAAATTTCATAAGGAGGGGAGGTTGTAAGACCCCAACTTATTAATGAATAAAATCAAATTTTCTCTAAATATTATTGTGAATAATAAGGGGTTAATTTGATATAATACTTTGGTTATGGGTGAAATGTGCAAATTTTGCAAAATAAGCAAGTGGTTATAAAATATTTATTTTTGGTCGGTGAATATTCGGTTGGTCGTGGAATATTCTTGCTGTCGGGGAATATTCGTACGACGACGCAGCCTTGTGTGGGCCCCATAACGGAAAGCGATTGGATGAAGAAAACGACAAGTATAAGTTGTTTATAAATAACGGCGTAGTTGTTACCGTTAATACTGTTGGAATACCCGGTGGTTAAAATACAGTAGCACACGGTATTGCACCAATTATTGATTCTTACGTAAGAAGGCACTACTCAATAATTGTTACAGTAGTTATTATTCAATATTTTATTTTATTGATTCAATAATTGCTGCGTTGATATTTTATATTATTGTTGTTTCAATAATTGTTGCTGCACAGTATTTTCATTTATCAGATCAATAATTCATATTATTTGAATAATATTATTAGATAACATTATTGGCAATGTCTAGAAAGTTCTGTCTAAGGAGAGGTTTGGTCATCTAATTGCGCGCCAGTAAGGAGAAATCCTTATTGGAAAGCCCCCTCTTTCCTGGGAACGGCCTGGTTGTCATAAATGTGATTCTGTAATATTATTTGTGAATAATTAATTATTGATTCATATGATAAGGAAATATTTATTTTATGTGGATATAAATGAGGGATATATTTTTGTGGTTAAAAATGAAGGAGTTAATGTTGAGGTTTTTATCAGTATTTTTGTCGGAATGGAGGTATTAAAAATCAGGGTTTTTGAGATATTTTGCGGGGGTTATAATTTTTAATCCGACCGTTGGATCGTGGTAATTTTTGGATATGTTATACATATATAAGTTGAGTATATGTCCACAAATTTTGAACCGTTAAAAATGAACGTATGATTTATTATGAATTTTACAAGATGACTGGTTCAGAAATTGTTGAATTTTCGGAGTTTATCATTTTGGTGGAAAATTCTAGAATTGGTGGGCCCCACTTGTGGTTGGTGAAGAAATGTGCTGAATTATATTTCAAATGTGGTGGGTGGGAATAGTAGCAGGTAAAGCCATCAGGTTGCAGGTCAAACCTACCAAAATTTTCCTATAAATAGAGGGCTAAGTTAGAATTGAAAATCACACCAGAAACAAGTTTTCTCTCTTTCTCTCTCTAGATTATTGAGTGTATTTTGTGAGTATTTAGATACTTTGAGAGTTTCTATTCATCAGAGCAAGTTTCTTTCAGCCTTATACCGGTATTCCGACCAGAAGTACTGATATTTTGAGGTAAGGGATATTATTTTCTTCTTAAATGATATTATTTTCTTCAATATCATTATGCTGAAATATTGATATGAGTTTTTATCAAATTTGGAACTTTTTGTGTCGGGGTTACTATTCACGTATACGGCACTATTCACGTATACGGCACTATTCACGAATACGGCACTATTCACCGAAAAATAAAATTTTTCCTTTTTGTCCAAGATGTCTATTATGGTTACTATCTTTGATTGTATCCATGTTTTGATCTTTATTTTTGAATTCTGCTTCACAATTGATTATTATGAAGTATTATTGATCTTGGATAAACTGTTATACGAATCCCTACTATTTGTCCTTCTGTCTCATTGGATTCGTTCTCTTTAAGATATTTTTCATCATCCTCAGTCCTAAATGATGATATTACTGAATATCTTTGGCCTGTAGTGCAAAGATGTATAATTACTTGATGAATATCTTTGGCCTGTAGTGCAAAGATGAACAGGTGTTGAGATGAACATGACCGACTGATGATACAAATGAATATCTTTGGCCTGTAGTGCAAAGATGAATATTTGGTTAAAGATGATTATTAATTGATGTTACAGGGATAAAATATTGATGATGGACTTTTAAATCTTAGAAGATAGTAGAATTCTTTCTCTACTTGACTCTTCTAATGGTTTGCTGTTTCCGCTGCAGTTGTTGATCTAAAACTTGTTGTCGATTATATTTTATCAGATTTTTCCCTGTTGAAGACTAACGATAATTTGTTGTATATTATCTTAGTCATAATATTCTTTACTGGGCTAGTTGAGCTCACCCTTTTCCTTTTTGTTCCATTTTTCGTCTCAGGAGGTGAGAACATAGCAGGATCTAGTCGGGGTATGGAGTGATGGTTCTAGAAAGATGTATTAGCAGTCCTCACTATTTCTGTAAAATAGTGTTTGAATAATTGTAATGAGGATTTATTTGAGTGTGGATATTGTCTAGAAGACAATATTTGTATTTAAACTCACAGTATGTGTTGTCGTATTTCGCACGACAATTGTATTATTGAAGTTGTAGTTTGCTTTCTGTACCATGTATTTGGCGACTCAGAATGGGTGTTGTATACCTATTCTGGGGGCGTCACAGTTTGACTTCTCCACCTTTTGGTACTTGAGGGTTTAAAGACTGTGCTTGAAAAGGAGTGTAATTTCTCCTCTGGATAGGCATGTTATGATTGCCTTTTTGACCCTGTAGTATCAGGGAAACATCCTCTTCTTTCTTTTTATGGACCCTCCGGGGGTTATTTCCATAATTTCTAGATTGGACGTGCTCAGCAACAGCTCTAAGGGCAACTAGGTCTTGAATCTTTCCTGACTTCAATCCCATCTCAGCCATCTCCCCATGTTTGATCATTTCATAAAATGGTTTACCGATGCCAGCTAAGACTCTCTCATAGAAAGGAGCTTCATGTATGTCGATATAAGGTCATAACCATTTCTGACACTGTCATAGAAGGAATAACTTGAGCAGCAAGGCGCCTCCACCTTTGAGCATACTCTTTGAAAGACTCGTTGGAATGTTTCTTGACCTTGGTAATCTAGTACCGGTCAGGAGCCATCTGAGACTGGAAATTGTATTGTGTGAGGAAGGTGTGAGCTAGCTCTTCCTAGCTATGGATTTTTGAATTGTCTAATCTGGTATACCACGAACGGGCTTCTTCAGTCAGACTTTTCTAGAACAGCTGCATTCTGAGCTTCTCATCTTCTGCATAAGATCCGAGTTCTCCAATGAACACCTTCAAATATGTTTAAGGATCTCCTAACCCATCATACTTTTCAAAGTCAGGAGTTTTAAATTTTTCTGGATAATGAACGCCAGGGAATATACAAAGGTCAGCTCCAATTCCTTTGATAGCGCGAAGGGTCTCTTCCATTTGAAGAACTTTCTTTCTGATGTCACCGGTGTTTGGATCTTTGGTTAGATGGGAGGCATCATGACTTTTGTTGGTAGTATCCAACTGCAATTCAGGTATTGTAATGACTTTATCAGGACCTTGAGTTCCTCCTTGGGTAGAGGATTTAGTATGTACGAATATTTTTGGACCCAGCGTAGATTGATGTAGTTCTTTAAGCAGAACAGCCAAGTCTGTGATTTGTTTACTTAATCCATCAAATTCTTCGCAAGAAACTGGATTAGACTGGTCAGATGAAGACATGATTGGCTGTAGGCCTGTGGCCTTTTTGGACTTTGACCGGGTAATAGGTCCGAATGCTTCCCTGTGACAAAATTGGCATAGTTTAGTTTTTAGGGAATGTGCAAATATTAACATGCTTTATGGTGTGTCTGTTTTAGGAATTTTGTCCTGCAAAATGAATGTTAGTTGTTCGTAGTACAGGATATCATGTTAATGTAAATATGTATATGCACATATTTCTTCATATTTCTCATTACATGGAGATGAATATGGAATGTAAATTACAAGTAATTGACTTTACAAGTAATTTGAAATGAGAAAGCATGAAGAGACTTTCCTCCGCGTTTGGTTTATCAGAGGCTGGCCTAACTTAGGTTACTCTCGCAGCTTTTCAGCATGAAGGTTCCCAAATTATCGCAATTTATTCGACGGAAAATTAACCCGGTCTTTCAACTGGAGCGAATTTGGGTGGTGCCTTTCCTGAGCCTCGCGGGAATTAGTCTTCCTACGAGTCCAATAATCAAACACCGACAGGATAGCCTCCTGGTGGAGGGACCACACAACATACATTCATATACAACGTGTCTCACCGTTTATGAAAATGATGACATGTGCGAAGCACTAATATCACAGGCAGATATAGTGTAAAGCATTAATCGCAGTAAAGATATGCATTCGTACACATTCATCATAAATGTAAATGCAACATCCATACACAAGCATATAACAGTTTTGAAAAGCTTGTAATAGCGACTTAAGTCCTCTTAATGGGGTTTCCCCAGTAGAGTCGCCACCTGTCGACGTCGAAATTTTTATTTATCCCTTTTCGTTACCTATTTTTTTGTGTTCTCATTTTATGTGAGATTTATTTGAAAAAATAAGTGAAAAAGGTCTGACATTTGTAATGTCGACGATTGGACTATAAGAGTCGCCAATTGGTTTTTAAACTGGTTGTACCAACACAACCGAGAAAAGGTTTGCACATTGACCCAGTGATATGACACTGCTAAACGGGTCGGTGAAACCGAGATTCAATTAGCCGGGGACTTGCTTATGCGGAGAGAAGGTGTTAGGCACCCCCCGACATCCGTGTTGCCACGGTGACTGCCACTTTTCAAGAAACTATTATATAAATGTGTGTGTGTGTGGGTCAATGTACTGTTATTCGGAAGTAGTGTGAGGCCTCGTTCGCACCTATATACACAGGGTTTGAATTTATATAAAAATTCAATTTTAAACAAGATATGGTAGTGAAGTTTTAAAAGAAGTTTTTCAAACCCAGTGCTCAATAGTAATTGAGACCTTTTACACTCCCATTTTATTCAATATTCGGCTTTGTTGATTTTATTTTAGAGATGCGAGGCATCTGTATGAAAATAATATACAAAAAAGTGCTGAATCCCTCGTGGGTATGAAAATCATCTGAGGAAATCCAAACATCACAGATAAATTTACAAGCTACTTACAGCTGAAAAGGTCCATCACGGGAACCGAATCTAGATTCAATGGACTGAATCTGTGATCACATGATTCATAGGCTCACATGATATCACAGTTGATATAAACGCAGTAAGCAGGTATATATATAAAAGTTGTAAATATATATATATATATATATATATATATATATATATATATATACAGATATGATCACCAACCACGAAGCACCTCCATGGGGGATCAGAAATATAAATAAAGCTGTAAAAGCCATCTACCGCCACGGAGGAAACTCCAGGCGAGACAAAATGTACAGAAAGCAGTAAAAATGGTCAACCACCACGAAGTAAACTCCAGGTGGGACAAAATATAAATATATATATATATATATAAACGATAAACGCACCGGATATAAAATTCAGGCTCATCGGACAAAGTCCAACAACAGTTAATATATATAAATATATATATATATTAAAGCAGTAAACGCACCGGATGTAAAATCCAGGCTCATCGAATAAAGTTCGACACACAGTTAATATATAAAAATATATATATACGAAAGCAAATAAACGCTCCGGATATAAAATTCAGGCTCATCGAACAAAATTCGACAACAATTAATATATATATATATATATATATATATATATATATATATATATATATTAAAGCAATAAACGCTCCAGACCGAAGTCTAGGCTCATCGAACAGAGTTCGACATGCAGTTCATATATATATTAACTGCATGTCGAACTCTGTTCGATGAGCCTAGACTTCGGTCTGGAGCGTTTATTGCTTTAATATATATATATATATATATATATATATATATATATATGAAAGCAAATAAACGCTCCGGATATAAAATCCAGGCTCATCGAACAAAGTCCGACAATAATTAATATATATAAATATATATATATATATATATATATATATATATATATATATATATATATATATATATATATATATATATATATTAAAGCAGTAAACTCTCCAGACCGAAGTCTAAGCTCATCGAACAGAGTTCGACATGCAGTTCATATATATATATATATATATATATATATATATATATATATATATATATATATATATATATACAAACTAAAATAAAACCACAGACCGAAGTTCGGGCAAACACACGCAACACGACTCTCAACGTAAAGAAGGGTGTGTGCAAATGTGAAGAGAAAAGCTTGAAAATGTGTAAGAAGGCTTACAGTGGGCTGCCAAAGAAGAGTTCAATAACTTTAAAGTAGATAAACACTGGCTTTCGCCGGTACAGAAGTAGCTATATGTGAGCTCACAAGTGTTTAAAATGAAAAAGCACTCAGTTTGGGGTGTGTACAGAGCAAATTGGACAGGACTTTCTCGCCTTTTCTCTTTTCAAAATGGCCACCCCAAGCCCTCTATTTATAGTGGGTGGCCGCAGGTGTATCAAAGACTGCCCGGGGTGCCCCGGGCTTCGCGGGTCCCGCCCTCTCAAAGTATGTGCACGTAGGCAACGTAATGTCCCCTCGAACTTTTAGAATTGCAATTCGGGCATCCGACTGAGGTATATAGGACCTATTTCGGACCGCCGTTGTCGAGAGTTATGCAATGACATGGGATTAGAGGTTGTACGAAGTCATGAAGATGGGACGATGCCCTCCGGTCTTCGGCTTCAAATTCTATCCGTTGTTCTGCATAATAGTCACTCAGAATTGGTTTTCCTTGGCTCTTGTGGGACATTATTGTGTAAAAATGTATGTCTGAAATGTTGAGACGGCGTGATGTGGCGTCATGGTGGCAAGATGACGACTTTGCCCCTCACCGAGATTATCTCCGATTTGGGCTGATAAAGCAAACGTTGCTCAAGGTTATCGTTGAGATTGGACTGCTGCAACTGTGCCTGTCTTGTACTGAGTGCCTCGGAGTGAGCGTCGAAGTTGAAGCTGATGGCATGCCTTTGAAACAAGCATTTTCGGGGTTATCTCCGGAACTGCCACTATCTTCCTTGGGGTTATCTCCAAGGTTGAAATCTGCTATTCCCAGTGTTGGAACTGAGACGGAACATCTCGGGGTTATCTCTGGGATGAATCGGTCTTCTCCGGTTTGTGTTCCGGTATTGGATCTGCATGCCTCGGGGTTATCTCAGAGGTTGGAATTGTTACTCCCGGTGTGTGTTCCGGGGTTGAGCTGTTACTCCCAGTGTGTGTTCCGGGGTTGAACTGTTCCTCCCGGTGGGATCCGGAATGGATATGAACCGTCTTCCAGGGTTTCCTCTTAAAAGACGAATATGCGCTCATGCGATGTCAGTAACAGATATGCAAAAAATTTCGAGTGTCTACGGACTTTACAAAGCAAAGAGTTTTGGTTACTCCAAGTTAGTTCAGCGATCCTCTTGATGTATGCGTGATCTTGTGCCTCCTCTGCGATTTTGTTCTTCAAGTAACAGGGTAGCAATCCTATAATCTAAACATCAGCTAAGCTTCTTTTAAGATCAACCTAACATTATTTGATCTTTCTATTCAAAGTATTTGTACAATTGATCAATTCTTTATAAGAACTATACAAATCATACTGATACAAATATACATTAAGCTCATTCATCATCAAATTAAACATGCAAACTCTAACATATTGGTCTTCCTTAACTATCTCTCCACCAAGGGCGAATACGAGACCAAGATCAATTTGGTGTTCTGTATGTATAAAAACCCCCAACACCACGCTTATCTAGAAGAATTTTTTGGGTTTTTGTTAAGTTCCATTTGTCGTATATTTGCTCAGTTAATTGAGTTGATGTTAGCTTTCCCCTATCTTTACCCTTATATACATTATCAGACACATTATTTTTGTGGTCATACAAAACACTTTGGTCAATTGGCTCGGGATTTCAGTTGTCCATCTTTGACCTAAAAAGCAACATAAAACCATTTTGTACCAATTTAACAGCTATATAAAACAATTATATCCCAATTATTTTACACAACCATTTCACAATAATTTAAAATAAGACAATCATCGAAGTTTATATAGTCATTAATATTCTCAATAAATCATCACATGCATATATTGTTCCCAAAACATAACTCAATAATTTAACAACAATAAACAACAAATATTTATCAATTATTATCCACAACCATTTAACAATAATCTAACAAGAAACAATGTTCAAATTATATATACTCACTATGTCACCACATAATAACATGCATATATTTACCCAAAAATATAACTCACTAATTTTCACCAAAATTCACATGCATATATGTATACATAAACATGGTTGCTAATTTTCTCTAAAAGAGTACATGAATATATTTACCTACAAGAAATTTTTTAAAATAAATCACAATATTTATTTATTTTTAAAAATAAAATTGGTAGAAATAATCTTACAACAACTTTATGTGGTTGCACTGCTAAGTAGTGGCTGAAAAATCCTTACACTTGTTACTAATGACAATACTTTCATCTTCTTTCTCTCTTCTTTTTCTCTTTTTTTCTTTTTCTCTTTTTCTCGGCAACCTGGCAACCAAAGAAGACTAAAACCCAACGATCGGATAGATCTGAAGTAACATGTCGCTCAAGGCTCTAGTGACAGTGAAGAATTAAGTGAGCAATGATGTAATTTTACAAGTCCGCTACTCCTCCTAGCTGCTGAGATCAGATTACACGGAGGGTATCTAGATAATTTCTCGGTCCGCTAGAAAGAGTATGTCTACCGCTACTCCTAGCGACGGGGTCTAAGTTAACTTCACTCCTAGTTATTGGATATTATGATGAACGAGTAGCGATTTAGTTGCTAAAATAGTGTATGTGGTAACTAGTTGCCACGTATGGTTTTCCGTGCATATATATATATACCATGGGAAGAGAAACAACGTTCACAATGTTCTCAATGGCCACCTCCTTCAGTAACATTCAAATTATATGTTTTTAAATTTATTTTGTAGGGTTTGTGGGGAGTTACTTTATAGATTCTGATTCTTAATAGTTAATTTTTGACTAAGTGAGTTGTAATTACATAGAATACTTATATAATAAAGCCCATCGTAATACAACTATGTAGACTTGAATAGTTTAAAATTAACAGTCTAAAATTTAAATTCTTAAAATTTTTATTAGCGAATTAATATGTATATATAGAGGAATGATCCTTAGCATATATTTGTTATATATCTTTATAGGGTATACATCATTTATATCATTGAAAACAAGAAGAAACAGTTATGATTACAAACTAAAAATCGACGTCCACTACTATTAGTAGCGGACGATAAAAAAACTTATATCATCCGCTACTAATAATAGAGGACGCTAATCAGAATAAAAATTTGGTTTTATCAATAACTATTTAGTATTTATTAATCAAAATTTAATGTTTATTAATCAGTGTTTATAAACTAACGTTTCGAGTTTATTAATTAATCAGGGGTTATGATTTATTAACCTTATTAACCCTCGGTTAATAAACTATAAACCTTAGTTAATAAACCTTAAATATTTATTGATAAAGTCAAACCTTTATTTTGATTAGCGTCCGCTACTATTAATAGCGGATGATATGTGTTTTTTTTAACATCGATACCAATAATAGCGGACGTCGATTTTCAATTCTAATCATGATCGTTCCTTCTTGTTTTCAATAGTATAGATGGTGTATACCCTATAAATATCCATAACAAATACATGTTACGAATCATTACCCATATACATTGCTAATGGGGTATATACCTTTCACACGTTTGTTGGTTTATTTTTGTAGACATAATTGTGATTTGACCCAGTAAATGGGCGGGTATTAGTGGGTTTGAGTTCATGTAAGTATGTGAAATAAGTTTCGTATAATTTTTGGTTATGAATTTGAGTGCTTGTTCTTAATTTGCATGCTAGTTATATAAAATCCAGTCCACTGGAGTGGTGTGCCAACGATCCGATACAAAACATTTTAAGTTTTCTATTTGGGTTATTATTACTTAATCCACTGTAATTGTGAGTTTAAATATGGTTGTAATTGTTTGTCTAGTCATTTTAGGAGAAACAATAATTTAATTTGTTAGGCCGATTAAGGAGTTTATTGGGGTTCATTTATTAATTTATGTATTTGGGTTATTCAAAGGATTAAAATTATTTAATTATGGACAAATACGGGTTGGCCAATAGATTTGTGCCAAGTGTAATTTGTGATATACAATTTTACATAATTATTGTAGTAGTATGTTCTAAAATGTTTCAAAAAGCTGAGTACTTCCTCTAATCCAAAAATATAGGATCAATTATTAGTTTTTGAAATTAAATTAAAATATTTTTAAATTTAAATTAATGTAAAAATATTTAATTCTATATACAACAGAACTGAAAATAATGAATTATCTAAAAAGTAATATTAAATTTTATTATTTTTAAAAGTTAATGAATCATGTCAACTTAAATATGAAGATATCTCAAATTTATTTTTAAAAAATCAAAATTGATCTTAAATTCTAGAATGGATAGAGTATTGACATGTTTGGCTCGTATTGAAGAAGAGTTTTCTTAAATAATAATAATAATAATAATAATAATAATAATAATAATAATGGACAATATGTTGTCTATAAATTTGTTAATATATACACGAGTGATACTTAGATCATAACACATTATTAAACTTAAGATAATTTTATCAAATATATAGATACTAGTTGTGTCCCGTGCCTCCGGCACTATATGGATGGTGAGATTTATCCCAAACTTTGGACAGGCCAGATGATTTATTGAGTGAGCGAGGAATTCAAAATTATTTGTATTTTGTTAGATAGATTTCATTAATTATGCATTAGAATCTAATTATCACCACTTGTCTATACACTAAAATTGTATCGTTACAAGAAAATTAGTTAATTCGGACGAAATTATTTTCGACATAATGCATCCCCTCGGAATTACATTATTTCCGACGGAATATTTACTCGGGAATAACATAATTCCGACGGAATTCAGTCGGAAATGTTGGACAACACTTGGTGACAATGTTCCCATTAGCGCCAAAAAATATTTATGACGGAAATGCATTTAAAACTATTTACGATGGAAATGCATATAATTCTCGCCAGCACTAAAAATATATTACGTCTAAAATAATTCCGTCAAAAAAAAATTTCTTGTAGTGATCAAACCTTAATTCCAAAATATATGTTCAATATATTTGTATATTAACCTAGAAATTATTAAAGATAATTACTACCAATTCCTTTGTTCTATAAAAAGAGTCTTATTTGTCAAAAAAATAATAATAATTATGATTCTGTTTTTCATGTGTTTTAAAATATGTATTGAGTTATGACCACTACCCAAAAAAATTGACAAATTTTAAGAAGAAAAAAAATTAGGAACATGCACCAAAACCTCGAGATGTGCAAATAATACATAAGCCCAAAGAACCGATTCAAACTGAATTGAATACAATGGTCAATGGGCCTCCATGGATCCAAATCTTAACCCTAAGTTCCTTTTCAATTAGTCCGTTTAGAATGGATCCATTTAAATAAAATGAGCTCAAATGTAAAGCCCAACTCCAATCAAAACATTAAACTAAAATGGTAAAGGAATCAACCTAAGCTGCAAGTTTTTTTTTTTTTTTTTTTTTTATCTTTTGACGAACTCGTGAAAAAATATTAGGAAAGATTTACTCATTTAATCAATAAAGATTTTAAATTCATGTATGATAGAGTCAAGTAAATATTTACTTTATTCTAATAAAAATAAAATTTGTTAAACAAAATTCATAGTCTAAGTAGAATATTAGAAAATAATTATTGGAGACATGACTTTGTCTTAATTATACTGCCATTCTTCTACTAAATAAGGGGGTGTTTGTTTAGAGCTGAATAAAATTAAATGACTGATCGATTCAGTCATTCACTGTGTTTGTTTTGAATAAAAATCGTCTGAATGACTGAATCGGTCAGATTTTTGGACTAAATGGCCAAGTGTATATTTTTTGGCTGAATGACTGCTGAATGGAGTATTTTATATTTAAAATTTTTTTTTTACAATATTAACTGTTATATTAAGTACTATTAAATAAATTTACAACAATTTTGAATTTTTTTAGATGTGATAAAATAATAAAAATCTGTTATTCAGATGTTTCAAACATGTTAATTATCAAATAACTTTTTTCATTCAGTATTCAGAATTCTGATTAATTCAGATTACTTAAACATTCAGAACTATTTCATTCAGTTTCATCAAACACTCACCAAGTCATAAACTAATGAAAGTTAAATATGCAATCATGTTTACATGTATTTTTGATATTTTCACATAATCATCTCTCATATGAGTACATAGTGGATCACACTTTTATATGAGAATAAACCATGTGGAAAGAGAATGGTTAGTATGAAGTTAATTTTGGTCAATTGACTAATATAGTGTTGACATGTAGGCTGAGAAATAATCTCTCCTCATATTGTATTGATCAATTGATCAACTTATTATAAAATTAATTTCATGATAATCAGATTCATATAAAAATATTAAAAATATACGTGAAAATACTATTTGCTCGTAAAATCAATTCATTAAGTTATGACTTATGATTGACCTTGGGCTGAGATGTTTGTTAAAGTTCCAAGGCCCTAAATCGGTTAAGCCATTGGTCCAAACAAGGTTTATTGCATGGAGTAGACATGTGGAAGCATATGGATTTGACATTTTGAACCAGCATGCATTTGTCCTTTACTCAAAAGACTCAACTGCCCATCGTTTATTAAAGCTACATTTCAAAGAATCTGAGTTGTCTCGTTAGGTAACTCACACCACACATTTTCTTAATAATTACATAGAAATATTTTGGCAAATGTAATGTATTTGCTGATGTGCTTATAAATGGTATATGAGGATGACTTTATTTTAGTACCCTTTTGGCTATGTAATGTGATGGAATCAATATGAATACAAATACAAATATATAACAAGACAAGACAAAGTTTGAGTTATTTTTGTTGATTTAGAGTGGACTCCATAATTCAAATGTTTTTATTGTCAACACAATAGTTCAAAGTTTATTTTATTAAAAATAGAATCTAATGAAAATTAAATACTCCATTCATCCTTAAAAGAACGAGTAAAGAAACAAATTTTTTATACTCAAAAGAATTAGACAAATATAAATTGAAAGTTAATAATGTCATTTAGTATGATTTATTAACAAAAGAGTAATGCTAGATACACAATTTATTTTATAATTATTTTATAATTTACTGATGTGACATACTCCATCTTAGTATATTGATGAATAAATTGCTACAATGTATTTTTCGACCCTACATTAAAGCTGATGTGGAGTATGCCAAATCAACAAATTGTTAAATAGTTGTAGAATAAATTGCGTCTTTAGCATTATTCTTAGTATAAAAAAATTATCACTTTATATAATCTTGTAGGACCACTAAGGATAAATTGAAAACTTTTTTACCCTCTTTCCTTTACTTTATTTTTTATAATATGTGTGCAAACTGTACTTTACTCTTCTTTTTGGGGATGGAGGGAATAATATTTAGTCAATAACTTCAAAAATACTTTAGTTTAAAGGGATTTGGCTCCCATCCATTATACATTTTCTCCAATTCCATCTAATACACCAATTATTTGACTTTAATAATTTTGTTAGTAATGATCAAAATTTGTTAATAGGTAGTTGATGGTATTAAGATCAATCCTACAAAAAATTATAATCATAAAAAATATTTTTACCTTTAAAAGTCAAAGAATTTTTTATCAATTGAAATTTTGATGAAAAATCCACACGTTCATCAAATAATGAAAAAGTATCGGATAACTTTCATTTTTTAAATAATTATGTTATTCAATATAATAAATTAGTTGATCAGTATCAATATTTTTATATTGGAGGGAATTGGAGGGAAGATGTAATGGAGATGATCTAAATTCAATTTCAAAATATCTAATAAAATTTTAAATTTAATCACACCCCCAATTTATAAAATAAATTCAACTTCTTTTAAAAGTGTTTTTGAGTCTGTTAACGCCAAAATCTGTTCGACCTCAAAATCACCGAACAACGAACAGGAAACCTGCACAGTGAACAAACCATCACGTCCAAAAATCTTGAAGGCCGAGGCCGTCGGAGGATAGCACCGACGTGAGAATCAGTACAAGCCAGAAATGTCAACAATGGAGGAATATAATTGCTCTACGCAAGATAATATGCGAGGATAATACTTGTGCAATAGGGTATAATCTTATATTTATAGTTGATCACACCACCTTTATCGTCTTGTTCCCGAATTGGAATAGAATTCCTTATCATAGTAACTACCATATTAGGATAAGAGTTAATTTCCTTAAAGAAACAAAGTTAAATCTAATCATAACGCTTTCCTTAGGAATTAGAAGTCAAACAGAATCAAAACAACAGATTCCTTAAAATCAAGTCTCCTAACTAAAATATACCGCCACATGGGAAAAATCCTCCACATAGGATAGGTCCTGCCTAACCAACTGGGCCCAAGAAATCATACCCAAACATTGCCCCCCACTCTTTTATTATAAGGAATTTAAAATAAGAGAGTACATCAATTAGTCACGGAGGACGTTAACCTAATAGTGTTTAGTCCCGAAGGATGTCCATCTGTTCGAGAGAACGTTCGTCAGTCCCGAAAAACGTTTATCCTGTAAGACTTCAACTTTTATAAATAAAGATGAATTTTTTATAAATATCATTTTTGAATATTATGGAGTTAATTTGATATAATGTTATAGTTGTGGGTAATATTTATAAATTTTACAAAGTACGCAAGTTGTTATATAATATTCGATTGGTCGGGGAATATTCGTTTTAACAGGGAATATTCGTACAACGGCACAATCATTGGTGGAACCCACAACGGAATTATTGTCGGATTGAGAAAACGACAAAAATATTTTATTAAAAATAACGGTGAAAGTTTTACCATTGTTACTGTTAAACTACTCGGTAGTAAAAATACAGTAATACGTGTGGTTGCATAGTAACACACGGTATTGATTATTAATTCTTATGTGAGAAGTCACTCAGTTTGATTCAATTATTGTCAGTTAATAATATGAATTATTTAGCGATAATGAAGTTTTGTTTTATTCGTATTATTAACGTAATAAAACAGAAACATCTTTTTATATAAAACATAATACTTTATTAAAGTTATTCTATAAATAAAATATATTATATTTTATTTAAAAGATTTTTCTTTAAATATGGACCGTCAGATTAAAGTAATCAATCTGGACCGTTCATGGATTAATTACTATGCATTCCATTTTTCTATAAATAGCAGCTCATTCCTTCATTATTTCTTACGAATTCACTGAACTCTAAAGAGAGAAACTATAGAGAGAGAAAAGAAAAGTATTCTTCTACTTAACTACTTCCTTATTTCAGTTCTTCTTTAAAACGGTAAGGGGTGTTATTCTTTCTTATTCATGAAGAGAACTGTTGTTATTCCATTTCTTATTATTCTGTTGGAATAACCTGTATACGCGGTCTACCCTATACTTGATGACATTCTTCTGTTATTCTGTTGGAACATCCTATCTGTGTGTTTTACACCGGACCTGGTTCCGTCTTGTTATTATTCTGTTGGAACATCCTGTCTGTGTGTTTTACACCGGACCTGGTTCCGTCTTTATTATTATTCTGTTGGAACATCTTGTCTGTGTGTTTTACACCGGACCTGGTTCCATTATTTATTATTATTCTGTCGGAATATTCTGTCTGTGTATTTACGCCGGACCTGGTTCCATTGTTTATTATTCTGTCAGAATATCCTGTCTGTGCGTTTACGCCGGACCTGGTTCCATTATTTATTATTCTGTTAGAATAACCTGTCTGTGCGGTCTATCGCATGCATGGTCATTTCTTTTGTTATTCCATTCGTTATTATACTCAGTTGGTTAAGTTTTAACTTCTATATTCCATGAAATTAGTGAAATATCCTTGATACTTGTGGTTCATCCAGTATCTTTTCATGAAAATATTCTTCTAAGTATTCTTGAATTTTATTCCACAAAGCAGTATCATGTTGACAATTTGGACGTTGTTAATTCTTGGATAAATTAATTCTTGAACTTGTTTTATTGAATTCTTATATCATTGTCATCATCCTCATGTTTATAAAATATTGAAAGTCATTTGTGGCCTGTAGTGCATAGATGGACTTGGTATGATTATGACCAGGGATTATTCGGTATAATCATGACTGTAATATTACAAATGATGTGGTAAAAGTCCTTCTTGGCCCGTAGTGCATTGATGGACAGTTGTTGGCATGATCATGACCATTAATGAATACATGAATATCCTTGGCCGTAGTGCAGGGGTGATTCGATGATGTGGATTATTTTATTAAGCTGAGTCCCAGCGATAACAGTGTTGAAAAACCTTTTAAATCATAAAAGATAGTATAGTTTATTTTCTACTTGACTCTTTTAATGGATTGCTTGTTCCGCTGCAGTTAAACTTGATGTCTATTATATTTTATTAGTGTAACACTGTTGAAGGCTAATGATAATTTATTCTGCATTATCTTAGTCATAATATTTCTTACTGGGCTAGTTGAGCTCACCCTTTCTTTCACTGTTCTCTTCAGGAAATGAGAATATAGCTGGGACGAGTCGGGAAACGGAGTGATGGTCCAGAGGGTAGCATTAGTAGTCCTCACTATTCTGTGAAATAGTGTGATAATAATTGTAATGATGACTCCTTTTGAGTATGAATACTCTCTAGAAGACAATATTTGTATTCAAACTCACAGATTATGTTTGGTCGTATTGTACACGACAGTTGTATTATTAAGTTGTATTTGTATTCAGTACCATTTATCTGGCGACCCAAGATGGGTGATGTATACCTAATTTTGGAGGCGTCACAGTTGGTATCAGAGCTTAGGGATATGATCCCTGGCTAAGATGTGAGAATAGAACTAGGAGGGGAGAGACGGGGAATTCCTTCGCTAGTATGACCTACCTAAGTTTATTTGCATGGTATTTAATTGGTCGGTCATAATATAAGGATAATATATGACATATCAATTAACTTTTATTTTGTGGCAGTATCTAAAAATGGCATCCGAGAATGTTGAGAATAGCAATGGAGCACAGGCGACTGTGGATTCACCACATATCAATAATCGGGATAATGTGCATCAAGAAGGCGACAATCCTCATGCAAACAACAATACTGACCAAATAATGAATGATAGAATGTTCAGAAGCTTTATTCAGTTCATGCAACAGCAGGCGAGAGTGGCTCCTGTTTAAAATATAGGTGAAAACACTGAAAACTCTCGAACGGTCACCGCTAAACAGTTCAAGGAACTGGGACCACCGGAGTTTAAGGGAGAGCCAAAACCACTTATAGCGGAAACATAGATAAAGCAGATCACCAAGATATTTGATGTCTTGGGATGCTCCGAGGAGCAAAAGGTTCCCTTTGCCGCCTTTATGTTGCGAGGAGAGGCAGATTACTGGTGGGAATCGATTAAGCGTACTCAACCTGCCGCACTGAAGATGTCTTGGGAGAAGTTCCAAGAGCTGTTCAATGACAAATACTTTCTCGAAAGTGTTCGTCACATGAAGGAGGTGGAGTTCATTAAATTGGAGCAGAATAATATGACCATGTCGCAGTATGAGGCTAAATTTGCTGAGTTGTCCCGGTTTGCGTCTCACTTGGTGGATAATGAAGAACGAATGACTCGAATATTTTTGCGAGGTTTGAAACCTGAGATACGTCAATATCTTATTTCTCATAAACTGTGTTTGTATTCAGATGTTGTGAATAGGGCTCAGTTAGTGGAGCGCGATAACGAGTCAACGCAACCAAAAGAGAGCAGTCGACAAAATGATAATACCAGTGAGAGCAGTCATCGAAGCGGTGACAACAAGCGTGGAGGGAATCAACAGGCCAGAAATGGTAACCACTTCGGTGGTAATCAGGGCCAAAACAATAAGAATGGTCATTTCAAGAAGAGAAGATTCAACAATGATGGAAAGACGTCAGCACCAGCGCCCGTTGTTAAGGAAAGAGAACGACCACCTATCATATGTTTCAAATGCGGAGGGGAGGGGCACATCAATCCAAACTACGCGATGCCGTCTAAAGCATGTTATAATTGTGGAAGAGAAGGTCATTTAGCTCGATTTTGTCGTTTACCAAAAACAAGTTCAGCCAAGATGGAGACACCAAAGGCCGTCCCAGAAAAGTCAAAACCAATAGTGCAAGGGAGAGTGTTTGTTGTGACCTCTCAGAAAGTAAGGAACCCGAATGAGGTCATCACAAGTAAGTTTATCATAAATTCTAACGAAGTCTATACTTTATTTGATACCGGTTCTACCCATTCTTTTATTTCTCCTACTTGCGCTCATCGATTAAATTTGATTCCGGAGAAATTAGACTTTGACTTATCTGTTGAAACTCCATTGGGAGAAACCTTCATTACATCCACGGTTTATAAGTCTTGTTTGGTTCAAGTTGGTACCCACACATTACCTGTCGATCTTATTTCATTAAAAATACTTGTATTTGACGTGATTCTAGGGATTGATTGGTTAACTACTCATCATGCAAAAATTGATTGTTTTCGTAAGGTTGTTAGCTTTCATATTCCTAATCGACCTATTATGCGAATTCAAGCAACCAAACCATTAAAATCAATCGCTGTCATCTCAAGCCATAAAGCTATTCGTTTATTGAAAAACGGATGTCAAGCTTTCTTAGCTCATGTCACGGATCTAAACAAAAATACGTCAGTTTCGAATGATATTTCTATTGTTAATAAATTCCCTGATGTATTCCCTAAAGAACTTCATGGCCTACCCCCAGAGCGTGAAATTGAATTTTTTATCGACCTTGAACCCGGTACAAAACCCATTTCCAAAGCCCCATATCAAATGGCTCCTATTGAACTTCAGGAGTTAAAGATCCAACTGCAGGAATTGTTAGACATTGGCTTTATTCGTCCTAGTACTTCTCCTTGGGGTGCTCCTGTGCTATTCGTGAAGAAGAAAGATGGAAGTATGCGACTTTGTATTGATTATCGGGAGTTGAATCATGTCACCATAAAAAATAGGTACCCATTGCCACGTATTGATGACCTGTTTGACCAGTTGCAATGAGCACAATTCTTTTCAAAGATCGATCTTCGTTCTGGATATCATCAGCTGAAGGTTAAAAATGAGGATATTCCAAAGACGACTTTCAGAACTCGGTACGGGCATTATGAATTCCTAGTCATGTCCTTTGGATTGACTAATGCTCCTGCTGCCTTCATGGATATGATGAACCGGGTATTCAAAGAATATTTGGATCACTTTGTGGTCGTCTTTATTGATGACATCCTTATTTATTCCAAAAGCCGTGAAGATCATGAGCAACACTTGAGGCTGGTACTCCAAAAGCTTCATGAATACAAGCTTTATGCCAAGTTAAAGAAGTGCGAATTCTGGCTGGAGGAGGTAGCATTCCTTGGGCACGTAGTATCAAGTCGTGGAATATCTATTGACCCGGCAAATATTGAAGCTATTCAAAGCTGGGAGCAACCTAAATCAGTGACCAAAGTACGTAGCTTTTTTGGTTTAGCTGGTTATTATCGGAGATTCGTGGAAGGATTTTCTCGAATCGCTACTCCATTAACTCAGCTGACTCGGAAAAATACAAAGTTCGGTTGGAGCGAAGAATGTGAAAAGAGTTTTCAAGAACTCAAGAGGAGACTCATTTTAGCACCTGTTCTAACAATACCATCTGGCTCGGAGGGATTTGTCATCTACAGTGATGCTTCGAGCAAAGGTTTGGGATGTGTTCTCATGCAACATGGAAAAGTCATAGCCTATGCATCAAGACAACTCAAGGAATATGAGAGGAATTATCCTACTCATGATCTAGAGTTGGCAGCTGTTGTCTTTGCACTTAAAATTTGGAGGCATTACTTGTATGGGGAGAAGGTGGAGATCTTTACGGATCATAAAAGCCTCAAATATTTCTTCACTCAAAAGGAACTCAACATGCGACAACGACGTTGGCTTGAACTGTTGAAAGATTATGATCATACCATTCAATACCATCCTGAAAAAGCGAACGTGGTAGCTGACGCATTGAGTAGAAGATCATATGCAAGTACGAGTGCGATATTGTCAACACAAAGGCCCATTTTGTGTGACTTGCAAATGATGAAGATAGAGTTAAAGACTCCAGGGACCCATGTGATGATGTCGAATATACGAGTAGAACCAACTTTAATTGATAGAGTTAAAGTTTCTCAAGCTACAGACTTAGAACTGATGCGTATGAGGAAGAAAGTGCAAGAAGGTGCTATGCCGGAAGCAAGAATCGATGAAGAAGGAATACTTCGAGTCAACTCCAGACTTTGTGTTCCTAACAACCCTGATTTAAAGTATGAAATTATGATGGAGGCGCACAACACACAGTTTGCAATCCATCCTGGAAGTACCAAAATGTATCATGATCTTCGTCATACATTTTGGTGGAGCAATATGAAGAGAGAGATATCGCTGTTTATCTCAAGGTGTCTAACTTGTCAACGAGTCAAAGCGGAGCATCAAGTACCAAAAGGTCCATTGCAACCACTTGAAATTCCAGAATGGAAGTGGGAGCACATTACCATGGATTTCGTTACCGGTCTTCCTAGGGTTTCTCAAGGTATTGATGCGATTTGGGTCATTGTTGATAGATTGACCAAGTCTGCTCATTTCTTACCGATACGAGAAACTTATACACTTGAACGTCTAGCTCGTATGTACATAAACGAGATTGTAAGACTGCATGGTATGCCAGTATCCATAGTTTCTGACCGAGACCCAAGATTCACTTCACGATTTTGGGTTAGTTTACAAAAAGCTATGGGCACGGATTTACGATTTAGTTCAGCATATCATCCTCAAACGGACGGACAATCAGAGAGGACTATTCAAACTCTTGAAGATCTATTAAGACTCTGTGTCCTTGATTTTAAGGGAAGTTGGAACAAGTTCTTACCATTGGTGGAGTTTTCCTACAACAACAGTTATCAAACAAGTATTGGCATGGCTCCATTCGAAGCATTGTATGGAAGAAAATGTCGTTCTCCAGTATGCTGGGATGAGGGGGGTGAAGCAACATTGTTGGGACCGGAGTTGGTACGTATGACTATAGAAAAGATTCAAACGATCCGACAACGTATAAATACCTCACAAGATCGACAAAAGAGTTATGATGATCTTCATCGAAAGGACGTGAAATTTGATATAGGAGATCATGTGTTCTTACGTGTTGCTCCATGGAAAGGAGTTACGAGATTTGGAAAGAGAGGAAAGCTCAATCCTCGATTCATCGGTCCATTTTTAATCCTCGATCGAGTAGGAACTGTGGCTTATAGACTCGCTTTACCGCCAAGTATGTCTCGTGTTCATAACGTTTTTCACATATCCATGTTACGTAAATATGTGGAAGACCCGAACCACATTATTGAGTTAGAACCGGACGAAATAGCAGAAGATTTGACGTATGAAGAAGTTCCTGTTCAAATCTTGGATAAGAAGGAACATATTCTACGCTCCAAGGTTATACCTCAAGTCAAAGTTTTGTGGAGAAACCACGATGTTGAGGAAATGACTTGGGAGTTAGAATCTGAAATGAAATCAAGGTATCCTTACCTCTTCGACATACCAGGTACGTACCCTAATTTCGAGGGCGAAATTTCATAAGAAGGGAAGGTTGTAAGACCCCAACTTTTATAAATTAAGATGAATTTTCTATAAATATCATTTTTGAATATTATGGAGTTAATTTGATATAATGTTATAGTTGTGGGTAATATTTATAAATTTTATAAAGTACGCAAGTTGTTATATAATATTCGATTGGTCGAGGAATATTCGTTTTAACAGAGAATATTCGTACAACGGCACAATTATTGGTGGACCCCACAACGGAATTATTGTCGGATTGAGAAAACGACAAAAATATTTTATTAAAAATAACGGCGGAAGTTTTACCATTGTTACTGTTGAACTACTCGGTAGTAAAAGTACAGTAATAGTGTGGTTGCATAGTAACACACGGTATTGATTATTAGTGCTTATGTGAGAATTCACTCAGTTTGATTCAATTATTGTCAGTAAATAATATAAATTATTTAGCGATAATGAAGTTTTGTTTTATTCGTATTATTAACGTAATAAAACTGAAACATCTTTTTATATAAAACATAATACTTTAGTAAAGTTATTCTATAAATAGAATATATTATATTTTATTTAAAAGATTTTTCTTTAAATATGGACCGTCAGATTAAAGTAATCAATCTGGACCGTTCATGGATCAGTTACTATGCATTCCATTTTTCTATAAATAGCAGCTCATTCCTTCATTATTTCTTACGAATTCACTGAACTCTAGAGAGAGAAACTATAGAGAGAGAAAAGAAAAGTATTCTGCTACTTAACTACTTCCTTATTTCAGTTCTTCTTTAAAACGGTAAGGGGTGTTATTCTTTCTTATTCATGAAGAGAACTGTTGTTATTCCATTTCTTATTATTCTGTTGGAATAACCTGTATACGCGGTCTACCCTATACTTAGTGACATTCTTCTGTTATTCTGTTGGAACATCCTGTCTGTGTGTTTTATACCGGACCTAGTTCCGTTTTGTTATTATTCTGTTAGAACATCTTGTCTGTGTATTTTACACCGGACCTGGTTCCGTCTTGTTATTATTCTGTTGGAACATCCTGTCTGTGTGTTTTACACCGGACCTGGTTCCGTTTTGTTATTATTCTGTTGGAACATCCTGTCTGTGTGTTTTACACCGGACCTTGTTCCATTATTTATTATTATTCTGTCAGAATATCCTGTCTGTGCATTTACGCCGGACCTGGTTCCATTGTTTATTATTCTGTCGGAATATCTTGTCTGTGCGTTTATGCCGGACCTGGTTTCATTATTTATTATTCTGTTAGAATAACCTGTCTGTGCGGTCTATCGCATGCATGGTGATTTCTTTTGTTATTCCATTCGTTATTATACTCAGTTGGTTAAGTTTTAACTACTATACTCCATGAAATTAGTGAAATATCCTTGATAATTACGGTTCATCCAGTATCTTTTCATGAAAATATTCTAAGTATTCTTGAATTTTACTCCACAAAGAAGTATCATGTTGACAATTTGGACGTTGTTAATTATTGGATAAATTAATTCTTGAACTTGTTTTATTGAATTCTTATATCATTGTCATCATCCTCATGTTTTAAAATGTTGAAAGTCATCTGTGGTCTGTAGTGCATAGATGGACTTAGTATGATTATGACCAGGGATTATTCGGTATAATCATGACCGTAATATTACAAATGATGTGGTAAAAATCCTCATTGGCCCGTAGTGCATTGATGGACAGTTGTTGGCATGATCATGACCATTAATGAGTACACGAATATCCTTGGCCGTAGTGCAGGGGTGATTCGATGATGTGGATTATTTTATTAAGCTGAGTCCCAGCGATAACAGTGTTGAAAAACCTTTTAAATCATAAAAGATAGTAGAGTTTATTTTCTACTTGACTCTTTTAATGGATTGCTTGTTCCGCTGCAGTTAAACTTGATGTCTATTATATTTTATCAGTGTAACACTGTTGAAGGCTAATGATAATTTATTCTGCATTATCTTAGTCATAATATTTCTTACTGGGCTAGTTGAGCTCACCCTTTCTTTCACTGTTCTCTTCAGGAAATGAGAATATAGTTGGGACGAGTCGGGAAACGGAGTGATGGTCCAGAGGGTAGCATTAGTAGTCCTCACTATTCTGTGAAATAGTGTGATAATAATTATAATGAGGACTCCTTTTGAGTATGAATACTCTCTAGAAGATAATATTTGTATTCAAACTCACAGATTATGTTTGGTCGTATTGTACAAGACAGTTGTATTATTAAGTTGAATTTGTATTCAGTACCATGTATCTGGCGACCCAAGATGGGTGATGTATACCTAATTTTGGGGGCGTCACATATCCTTTTGGGAAAACATTGTTCGTCCTGAAGAACATTTAGCATTTCAGGAGAACGCTTGTCCTTCTTGAAGAATGTTTAGCCTTTCAGGAGAACTTTGTCCTATCCGAAGAACGTTTATCCTTTCGAGAGAACGTTAGATGGGTGGTTATTCCCCAAATCGTTCCCGACCACAAGTCAAATATATATAATCGTTCTTATATCTCCTGACCCCTAAGGGAGACTTTATATAGAGGTTCTGGAGAACTGTCTGACCTTACATCGCCGAAGGTGGATACCCAATCTTATAATCGCCGAAGACAAATGACCGACCGAAAGTGGATAACCGACCTTATAACCGCCGAAGGTGGAACACCAACCTTATAACCGCTGAAAATAGATAACCAACATTATAACCGCCAAAGGTAAATGACTGACCTTATAACTGTCGAAGGTGGAGGACCGACCTTATAACCGCCGAAGATAGATGAACGACCTTGTTATTTTCTAAAGATACACTATAGATCTAGAAGGGGGGTTGAATAAATCTTTAAAATTCTTTCATAATTACTTATTTGAGAGTTACCAAATAATTAATTAATCAAGATTATCTATACGCAGCGGAATATAAGTTAGAAAACTCCCCTTGAAGATTTACTTGGAAATCTCAGTTCTTAAACAAGTTCTATGAATGAACAAACAAATAGCAGATATAACCGTTATAGATTACAGAATGTAAATTGCAGAATGAAAAAGACACAAGAGGTTTTAAGTGGTTCGGAGACTAAATAACTCCTACTCCACTCTTCTACTCAACGAGTAAGATATCTACTAAGGATATAGACCTAGTAGACCATTTACATCTGAATCCCTAGGATTCCACTGAGTCATAAAGTCTCGGCATCGAGTCACTTAGACTCGACAATTTGGTCACTAATGATCAGGATTCACTGACCCCAATTCGGCCCTTAAGACCAGGATCCACCGACCCTAATTCCTGTTTGTAGAAGTGTGTTTGAGGTGCTGCTAAGATGACTTGAATGCTTGTCATCTTATGGTACTTAGCAGCATTGTTGATCATCTTCTTGGTGCTTACAGAATTCTATTGTTAAAGCTTGATTTCTTCTAATTGTCGGTAACTACTTATGATCAATGTTGTTGTGCTGTTAAGCTGTTCACTTAAGCTCTTTATCTTTTGTGCTTTGCAACATTGAACATTCTCATGATCGTAGACTTAATCTCTACGTCTTCAGCTAGTTGATCCTGAGTGTTCCTAATGAAACGTATGATGGTGCTTTGACGTTTTCCTTCTGATCTACCATTCTTACGTCATCAGCATCAACTACATGGTTTCTTCATATTTGGACCTTTAATTCTACCATATCCTCCACTTTCTTGGCTCTACGGCTCTGGCTCTGGCTCTGGCTCATTTGCTCTTGAGCTTTTTATCTCTTTGGTCTTTGGCTCTGCGGCTCTGACATTTTTATATACTCATCAGCTTCCTGCAATCTGATGAGGTGCTGCCAAGATTAACTTTAATCTCCTTTTCTTTTAGGCTTGGCAGCTTTGAACATTTCTTTGCTAGTAGAATTGACCGTACTTTACGCTTTCTCTTGTTCAGCCCGATGTTCATCTCTGATGATGATCTTTCTTTTGTATTGATGTTCAGTGATCATCATCATCTTCTTCTTTTGAATGATGTTGTCTTTTATAATTCTTTAAAACCTTTTTGTTGAGAAGTATTCGTTGGGACATTTAATGCATAAATTCTATGATATCTCTGATGTTGACTTTCTGAGGTTATGTGTCACCGTACTTTCTGACTTAAGACTTGTCACATTATTCAGTAACTTCTCTAGCTTTTTTGATAGCTTGCTTTTGGCCAACTAGCCGATAGATATATCTTTGTTTTCTTCCAAATTATTTCTTCTGATACCTTGAGGTCATATTCTTGCAACGTTCTATTTGTCAGTCTTATTGTCAGACTTGACATAGGCTCTACGATCTGCTCTTTATAAGAATCGTAGTATTGAGCCTTACGATTTCTTTAAGCTTTTTGTTCTTGTATTGTCTTAACTGCTTATAGTAGAATGATGGAAGATGTAGACTTGTGTTATGTGTCATCATTTCTACTATGACTTCATCTTCTTTTCTGCTTCCTGGTTGCTTCATGATGCTTGGATCTTCTTAGCAGACTCTTCTTCGTTTTCTTGATTCTTTAGTTATCTTGCGAAGTTGATAACCTCTTTCTAAGTGAGTTGTTCTCTTTTGTTTTCAAGTACTTGTTGTTTCTATATGAAGTCTTGATTGCTCTACGATCTATTCTTAGTTCTATGATTAGGTAGAATATCCTTGCAGTGACTTTTAGATTTCTTCTGTAAATCTCTTCTTGTGAGAGATATATAGTTAGATATTATCAGAGTATATTCTCTTGCCATATACTTCTTCTTGAGTAATATTCACTTTATATCCATGGACACACACTGAGCTTGGTGATCTCATCTAGTTCGTGTAATCAGCGCTTCACATTTTGCTATACTTGTTTTAGGCTGACTTTACGATCTTAATCTCACTAAACGATCTTGGAGTTATCTTTTGATATTACTTTTATTCATTGTCTGCTTGGAGTATTCTACAATCACTTTTTTACTGAGGAATCTTTACTTTGTGGTTCATCGATTCATTTAGTAAGTTGATCGACTTTGTCAGATGATGTTTAACAGTTTCTTCGTCTCCGTTTGCAGCTCTTTGTTAGCCTTAAAACTTTGAGATCATTTGTTCACTTCACAAACTGATTTTCTGTCTATGAGATAGAATGAACCCTACGATCTTCTGATGTTGTATGAACATTGTTGACTCTGAGAAGTATCTCCATAATGTGAATTGGCAGAATAACTTTACTATCATGATTTCTTATCATATATACATCAGATCAATTCCCATAAGATCAACCTAACATTATTTAATCTTTATAATCTAAGTTCTTGTACATCAATTCTTTTTAAAAGGACTTTACAAAACTTACTTTTATAAATCTACATTAATCAAATTTTCACTTTAAGCACATGTAGATTTCTCTGCCGATGATATTGCTATCATGCAGAGCATCCTTTTACACTGATTATATCTATTACACATGCAGGTAGGATAAAGATCAACCTAACAAATTTGATCATACTATTCTAAGTCATTGTACATAAATATTTCAATTAAGGACTATACAAAACTTATCCATACAGATATAGTTTATATTCTTTATCATTACATCATATACATGCTTCATCATCAAATCATATACATTTGGAATCTAATAAGGGTTTTAATCAAACTCCCTCTTACTTGAGCAATCTTCTAATCTATTATTCGATTCCTAACAATCTCCCCCTATTTGATGATGACAAAAATATTGTAGCAACTCATTCAATGTATATGCATGATTATGAATGACTTAATATACAGCAAGCCGATGTATTGTTAGACCAAAAAATATGAATAAAATTATGAGCATTTAACATGACATTCATATATATATATATATATATATATATATATATATATATATATTAACTATTCATGCACATTTAAACCATAAAATCATCCACAAAGTGATAACCACATAGTGTTAAGGTATTACAACTCAAAATTAATTAAATCAAAAGTCTAAAGAGAAATTTAACCGAAACAGTTATATCAATACTTTTTGTTTAGCTTCGCCTAAGTTGAACTTGCATGCTTTAGAAGTGTACCTTCCTTTCTCGTCGTGCTTCTTCTGTGTCTGCTCCCCCTGTTTTGATTTCTCCCCCTGTTTAGTTTGCTCCTATCTGATATCTCAGTCCTTCCTTTCTCTGACATACATTTTTCTCCCCCTTTCTTGTTATCATTAACTGGGAAGAGGCATGGTCTGATAGAGTGATCATCATTAAGCGTCGCACACATTTCAAGGATTTTAACATTTAAGATGTCGATAAAATTTTTGCTCACATAAAAAACATTTTAGGCAATGGTTTGTTGGGCTTCCAGGGAGTAATGACCAACTGGCATATCATTGTAAAGGGATACCCATGTAGCATATTCAGAAAGATGACTTACAGGCACTAGCACTTGGGGTTGAGGATATGAAGCAGTGATGTGAGAGGAGGGCAGAGGATTCAACACATTAATTTGCAGATTAAGTTCTGATGGTATGGTCAAGCTAGGAAATGAGCTGTTATTTGAAGAGGAGACTGGCGTATAAATTGAGTCATGAGTCATAGGATGTAGATATCCTAGGACAAGGGATTGAGGTGATAAATCCGAGTAGATAGGAATTTCTTTAACAAATGAGATGTTGTTTTGATTATTCAAAGTTTTGTGAGAACTGAACGAGGGTTGAGGAAAGTTTTCAAAGTTGAAATTTGCAAATTCCTCTTCGACATCAACACGATATCAATTTAGGATAGTAGTTGGGAATTCTACGACTTTGGTAATTTGAATGAAAGTGGATGAATCAGATGAGTGAAAATTCCATAGACTGGACATAGAGATTATACGATAATGACAGTAGCTTTTATACCAGGGATTATTAAAAATCAGTAGAGTTACAAGTGTGGATTCTCGTGGAAAAACTTTAGAGACTACGCGAATGCTTGGGAAGCTGGAGAACCACCAACTGATGTAGCCCTTATTTTGAGACTTCAAAATCTTTGGTAGAAGTACCATCTGAATGAATTTGATGAAGACTTTCTTCGATTTCCATATGCCTGCCATTTCTTTCTTCTTCATTTTCCTTTCCATCATTTGGTCAGATCTTTCCTCTTTCTTGATTCCATTATCATTTCTGTTTGATTGGTGATTTCCTAAGATTTAGACGAGTAAGTATTCATGTCAACATCTTCTTCAGTTGTTTCATAGGTAGACACCTTGAAGACCTTGATAGTTCCACTTCCTTCCTCTGCCTTGTTGCCTTCAGTCAGAATAACCTTTTCATTCTTTCCTTGATAACTGAACAAGGTTTCATTTGAACTCCGTAGCACAGATTCATCATTCTTTTTATTTTTCTTTCCATCAACTTTCCATCTCTTCAAAGATGACTGATTAGCAGATATATCTGGATCTTGAATGCTGAGAGAAATGTCATCATTTTTCGACTGCCTTCTAGTAGACTCGTTTCCTTTTTCATTTATCCTGGAAATTTCCCATTAAGATGGATCTGTAAAGGAATGGATTTTGGTTGAGAAGATTTTGGTTTTCTGAAGATGTTTTAGGGTTTGAGAGTTTAGAGCAAGTTCATGGTATATAATGATCAATGACTCTGCGTAGATGAAAGGTTTGTATGCTTATAGGTTTAAAAGTTTGATTGGGAAAAACAATCGTTAGAATTTGAAATATTTCTCAGATAAATTCCATCCAATGTAGCAATTTGTAATACGCGTCAAGTTTCCATTACATGCACGTCTCTTCAGTAACTGCATTATCTCAGACGTTATGTAACTGTTCCCAGTACTCACTTTCCTTCAGAGAGCGTGAGTCTCACTTCCTTGAGATTTGATCAATTAGACTACCTTGGTCAACAGTTGACTTTATGATCTAAACTTTCACTCTACGACTTGGTTTGTTGTTTGAGTGACTCTTTCTCATTCATCTTCAATACTTCTTCAGATCAATTCGAGTAAATAGAACTTGACATTTTCTGCCACATTTTTTCTCAAGACATGTTAATATGCCAGTTTTAGGAGAAGGTCTTCAAAGAAGTAGACTCTAAACCTTTGTAACTACTCGATATTGCCTTCAAAAGTTTACTTCCCTTCCAAGAGTGTGAACTTCATTTTTCTGTAGCTTGGTCATGTTTAACATCCTTGGTCAATCGTTGACTTTATATTATAACTTTTCACTTTACGACTCCAGTCAATTCAATGATCATGTCTTTTTCTTCTTTGCATTCATCTTTCTTGGTATCTTCAAGAGATTTTAGAGAATCGTAGCATTTGCTTGAACATTTCCCCCTCAATTTATACAACCGATTACTCAGAGATATAAGTCCCTTCTTTAAGTTTAGTATTTTTTAATGAAAGCCTTTTCATATTCGCTGGTGTGCCCGACTCGTTGAGTAAGAAGCAGTTCTGCTTCATATTCTTGCTCTTCCTGCTTGGCCTGATCTTTTTTGGTTCTACTTCCTGCTTCTTTGGTTCTATTTTCTCCCTTGTATAGATAACTTTCTCTACTTCTGGATGTTGATGGCACATTTCCTTTATTCCTCCTTTTGACTTAATACCATATTTCTCCATAATTTGTTCTGACATCATTTCTTTCCTCTTTAGTTTGCCTGTGCCTTTCCCTTTAAACTTATTTAAAAGAATGTGAGCAGTTTCTGGAACTCCTTGCCTTGTAGAAATAACTTTGCACATTCCTTGTCAGTATGCACTTTATGAAGGTAACTAAGAATCATCTGGCACTTATTTAGAAGTGGATGATCGAGATGATAGAGGAATTTGAGATTCCCTTGGTAGCTCCCCCTCAGAGGCAGGATTTTCAGGCTTTATGATCGGAGGGTCAAATCCCTTGGTAGCATCATCTACGATATTGGAGATGATATAAGTCAATCGTATCTAAATAATGTGTCGATCGTTCCTTTGTGTTTAGTTCTCAGCTCTTTTATCTTCCTCTTTTCTTCTCTCATTTTCTACTTTGCTTCTTCCTTTTTCTTTCCTTTGGCTTTGACGCGGTAGTCAAGTTGGTTTGTTCTTCAGTATGAGAGATAAGCATTTTTTAGGCAATTTCTGATCTTACATGCTACGTAGATCATTCTTATAGTTGATGATTATGAGACAAAAGCTTCTAAGATCAGAAATTCGTTGACAATCTTTTCACAAGAATAGAGCTCTAATGGATGTTCATGAGATTCCTGATAACAATCACGAGCTTCAAATAACAACATGGGGAATCTTTGATAAAAATCAAACAATGCTTGTACCTGCAAGTTAGATAAGGTTCTATCTTTGCTACCCATGGTGTTTGGGTCCTGCTAAGTTAGTTATATATGATTATCCAAGTCTTATAGACATTTGGATCTTCGTATAAAATGACATTATTATAGCAATGCAAATCACATATGCACATATGATGATTAACTTAGATAATATGCTATGTGTGTGTTTATATGAATTTAATTTCTCATAGAACATGAGTGGATGATAGGCTTTTCCTTTTTGGTTGATGTTCCTTTCACTTTAACTATGATCTATGATTTTGAACTTTCACAGAGTAATGATAAACTCTACTAGTAACACCTGGTTGGTTCGTTGAGTTGATCATGTTCTACGACTCTTAAGAGGTACTGCTGTAGTTTTGGCTACAGTCTACGATTTGTCAAAAGCTTAGATCATTGTGTGACATATAATCTTATGACATATTGAGTTTAGTCCATAAAAGATAAACAACCTAAAGTACTTAACTTAAACAATCTCTTTAAATTTCATAATAGTAATGTCTTCAATCAAGAATGAAGATAATTATTATCACTAATTTTCATTGAGAATTCCACATTCGAAGTAGAAGACAGTTCTTCAAACTTCAAAACTGACATTGACAAAAAAATTTCTGTCAAGAGAATAGTCAAGAAAAGAAAAAAAATTCATATTGAGATTTTTATTTCTCATCACAAAGAAAATAATAGATTCTCCCAATGCATATAATGTAGATATCTTATTTGAAGATTCATTTTCAGCTTTAACCTTGAATAGAGAAGTAATGCTTCGCAGAGTACAACAAAGTTCTGCCTACATTTTTTTTGCTCTTTCTTGTTTAAGTAGAAACTATGTCTTCAATAGGATACTAGAGCATTTAAATATTAATGCAATACATACAAAATTAGCATAGAAAACGATTATTAAATCATCAATGCACATTCTTAAAAAGAGTAAAGTCATATACCTCACTAATGCCATAGTCAGTGGTACAGCTTGAGCCATTTGATTTTGTTATTGAAATGGATTATCCAATCCTGAACTTCACCAACAATCATTACTTATAGCACTTCCAAAATAATTATCTTGTATTATCAAATAAACGTTTAGAGCTGAGCATATCTAGCATATCCCATACTTTTTAAAGAAGAGGAAGATAATTTGACATCTAATATTCATTACATGACCTGTGAGAACCTCAAGGTTCATATCTTTGTTGAGATGAGTCTTGTCAATTTAACTGAGTCAGTTGAGAAGCCTATTAATTCCTTCATTCATCATTGGTTATTTCTTCAGGAAACAAAAATAACTTAGAATGAGGTTAAACTATTGATCTAGCTGATGACACTTCTCTAATTCATTTAGCAGAGATGCAGATTCTGATATCTTCAGACATACATTGTAAGAATGTATTCATGAGTCCATGTAACTCTGATTGCATTTTTACTTCCCTATAGGTGGATATCTCGATTTGCTGCCTTATCATTGTCTAGATGGATTTATCTGACAATAACTTTGTTTATGCGCGTAGATCAACTTTGGATAGCATCAAGTAGATCATTTACATTCCTTTGTACATACATGCACATGTAGTCACTCGCACATGAGAAGAGCATCTTCAGTGGAAAGCCTACACAGAGGATTAAGGACTTTGGTGATAACCCAAATATCAACATCTTGTGGTCTTAATCATGGAGAAACTTTCATTCCAAATATTTTGAAGACATCTCTGCAACTTGTCGACAAATCAGGCTCAAATAGCATTGATGGACGGTTCAAACCGCTGGCAATAACCCCATCGTTGCATCATAGAGATTCATGTGATAAGAGCTATGGAAAATACCAGTCGAGTAGACATCCAAGCAGTTCAACAGGGTCATCATTGATAACTCCATCCCCCAACAAAAGCGGTGGGAGCATGGCAGTTATCACATCCCGTTGGAAATCAGTCCAATAAATAACACCCAATATTGCATTCGCATCATGCTGCATTGCATCTACATCATGATTATCTTGTCATATTTCAAGTGCCTAGTGATCTTTATCCTATCCTCTCCATGCCATTACATTGCATGAATATGATAAAGAGGGAAATCTGTAGACACTTAAAATTTTGTATTCCTGTTAATAACCCTGCAAGAGGGCAGAATCATCTTTCATAGATAACCCTGGAAGTCACCTCAGTTTTCAACCCCCGAGATAACCTCGGGAGATCCATTTTTCAACCTCGAAGATAACACTGAGGGATCCAGTTCAAGTTCTGGAGATAACCACAAAAAAGTCAGTTCCAACCCCGGAGATAACTCCGGGAGGTACAGTACACACCCTGGAGATAACCCTAGGAGGTCAAGCCAACCTCAGAGATAACCCTGAGGACATTCAGTTGTCTTGATGGATTTATCTGATAATAACTTCGTTTATGCGCGTAGATCAACTCTGGATAGCCTCAAGCAGATCATTTACATTCCTTTGTACATACATGCACATGTAGATTTCAACATGTGAGTTCATCTTCGTTTAGAAGATGTGTTTGACTTTCATTACCTAGTTTAGAACTGGTTTTTGAATAATGCATTGGATCAACTCAAAGTGTAAGTTTTATGTTCGTGAGAACTTTCTTTGATAATAATTGTTATTTCCCAAAGGCACACTATAGATCTAGAAGGTAGGGTTGAATAAATCTTTAAAATTCTTTCATAATTACTTATTTGAGAGTTACCAAATAATTAATTAATCAAGATTATCTATATGCAACGGAATATAAGTTAGAAAACTCCTCTTGAAGATTTACTTGGAAATATCAGTTCCTAAAAAATTTCTATGAATGAACAAACACATAGAAGATTTAACAGTTATAAATTGCAGAATGTAAAAGACATAAAAGGTTTTAAGTGATTCGGAGACTAAACAACTCCTACTCCACTCTTCTACTCAACGAGGAGGATATCCACTAAGGATATAGGCCCAGTAAACCATTTACATCTGAATCCCTAGGATTCCTTCGAGTCACAAAGTCTCGACATCAATTCATTTAAACTTGGCAATTCGGTCATTAATAAACATGATCTACTGACTCCAATTCGACCCTAAAGACCAGGATCCACCAACCCTAATTCCTGTTTATAGAAGTGTGTGTTGAGGTGCTGCTAAGATGGATTGAATGCTCTTCATCTTATGGTACTTAGAAATATTGTTGCTAATCTTCTTGGTGCTTGCTGAATTCTATTTTTGAAGCTTGATTTCTTCTGATTTTCAACAACTATTCATGATCAATGTTGATGTGTTGCTAAGCTGTCCACTTAAGCTCTTTATCTTTTGTGCTTAGCAACATTAAACATTTTTCAAGATCGTAGACTTGAGCTTTACGTCTTTAGCTAGTTGATTCTGAGTGTTCCTGATGAAAAGTATGATGGAGCTTTGACGTTTGTCTTCTGATCTGCCACCCTTATGTCATCAACATCAACTACATGACTTCTTCAAATTTAGACCTTTAATTTTTCCATGTCTTCCACTTTCTTGGCTCTACAGCTCTGGCTCATTTGCTCTTGAGCTTATTAACTCTTTGGTATTTGGCTTCGCCACTCTGACCTTTTAGTTAACACTCAAAATTTTGCATTCCTATTACTAACCCTGCAGGAGGGCAAAATTGTCTTTCAGAGATAACCCTAGAAGTCATCTCAGTTTTCAACCCCAGAGATAACCCCGGCAGATCCAGTTTTCTACCTCAGAGATAACCCTGAGGGATCCAGTACAAGTTCTAGAGATAATCCCGAAAAAGTCAGTTCCAACCCCGGAGATAACCCCGGGAGGTACAATACACACCCCAGAGATAACCCCGAGAGGTTAAGCCAACATCAGAGATAACCATGAGGACATTCAGCATCCATAGTAGCCCAATCTCGGAGATAACCCTGAGAAACGACTTCTACAACTGCGCCAAAGCCGGAGATAACCCTGGTGGGGGAAAAGTCGTCATTTTGCCACCTCAACACCATATTCACGTCGTCTCAACACAATTCAATTAACACTGTGTATCAAGGTGTCCCATAAGAACGATAACTCAAATCCTAAGTGACAACTACACAAGACAGTACAACGGATAGACTTTGAAGACTTGGAGATCTAGTCATGGACCCATCTTCCCGGCTTCGTACAACCTCTAATCCCATGTCATTGTGTAGCTCTTGATAACAGCATTCCGAAAAGGTACATCACTCCTTTATCGGATGCTCGAATTGAAAGTTATGAAGGTTCGAGCGGACAACGCGTAGCCTAAGTGCACGTACTTTGAGACAAAGGGACTCGCAAGGCCCGGGATAGCCCGGCCAGTCGCAGGTAGACCCGCGACTACCGCGGGTTGACCCGCGGCCATCTAAGTCTTTAAATATGAGCTATTGGCAGCTCATTTGAAAAAAAAGGAAAAAGAAAAGAAAACTCTGTCCATATCAGCTTGTAACCTCTGCTAGAATGCTCTAAACTGAGTGATTCTTTTTTTTAAACACTTGTAAGCTCGTATTTTGTAACATACTGAAATTTAACTGGTGGAAACCGAGTTTTCAGGTGTTAAAAGCTATTTGAAGGCTTCTTAGTAGCCCACTGTAAGATTTTTTAGATTTTTAAGCTTTTTACTACTTCTATATATATATATATATGTTTTCCTCAATAACTAAATTCGAATTCCTTTTATAGAATAAGGAAAGAACTATTACTACTTTACTATTACAAAAAGTGAATGATTACAGACAATAATTACTATTGATGAACAGTAAAACAATGTTTACTTTTTACTATACATGGACGCTTTCGGCAACTTTTGACTAAAGTGGCTGAATCTTGGTGGTGACAAGGCTACTTTCGGTGGAAAAGTAGGAGCATCTTTTAACTAAATGGCTGCAGGAGCATATGCATGTGACTGAGAGTTGCTTTCGGTGAAAAGCAGGAGCATCTTTTGACTAAGTGGCTGCAGGAGCATGTGCAAGTGACTGAGACGTCAGGCAAATGGGTCCTGAGCATCTTGAAGATTGATAGTGCCATAAGGATCATCATCATCTTCAAATTTATTGGTTGAAGAGTTTCTAGAAGAGGACGAAGAGCATGCAGATGCTTCTTCATGTAATTCATCAATCCTTTCATGAATGGCCTGGGCAATTAGTTTTAGATCTTTACTGGAACAATTCTTGATATTAGAAATATCAATGGAGCTGTATGAATCGGTTGGACTAGTCTTTGACTCTATTAATTTACTAGAAGATCCTTTGGCAGGGATCGATCTATCTGGAACAATAGGGAGAGGAACAGAAGGAAAGAGGTTGAGAATCCTCAATCATTTGAGTAATTTTCCCAGAGTTTTAATGTTTAAAGTTAAAGCTTTTAATAGATTGTGATCACTTAAGCTTAATGTGAAATCAGGAAAACAATTGAAATGGATTGGTCCATTATGCAGACTTGATTCCATGATGCCAATGATACTTGGATGATAATTAAGAAATCTAGCATCTCTAAGGCAAAGGTAGATACTAGAATTGATTCCTTTAATGTTTAATGGTTTAACTGCGACTTGAACAAGTCCAATATCGATAAAATTATAACGTTTCTTCATATGTTTTTTTAATAACATCTGGAGATAAAAGACTACAATTTTCATAATTTTTGTTAATGGCGTAAACCAAAATTTGATGGTATCCCTGTTCTTCTTCAATTTATTAGTAAATATAAAGTTCCTTGGATTCTTAAATGGCAGTCGACATTCAAGCCCCCACTAAGGTAACAAGTTTTTAGTCTCCGGCATATAGTTATTTGACTACTCAAACCACCGTTTCACCAATTACTCATGTTTCTCATCAATTCTTTGTCAAATGGTGGGATAAATTTGATGTTAATAGAATTATAGGTCAAGTCCAGAAAGAGTTTCCTTCGTTCCTCTCCCTATTGTTCCAGTTAGATCGATCCCTGCCAAAGGATCTTCTAGTAAATCAATAGAGTCAAATACTAGTCCAACCGGTTCATCCAGCTCCATTGATATTTCTAATATCAAGAATTGTTCCAGTAAAGATCTAAAACTAATTGCCCAGACCATTCATGAAAGGATTGATGCATTACACGAAGAAGCATTTGCATGCTCTTCGTCCTCTTCTAGAAACTCTTCAACCAGTAAATTTGAAGATGATGATGATCCTTATGGCACTATCAATCTTCAAGATGCTCAGGACCCATTTGCCTGACGTCTCAGTCACTTGCACCTGCTCCTGCAGCCACTTAGTCAAAAGATGCTCCTACGTTTCATCGAAAGCAGCTCTCAGTCACATGCATATGCTCCTGTAGCCATTTAGTCAAAAGATGCTCTTGCTTTTCCACCGAAAGTAGCCTTGTCACCACCAAGATTCGGCCGCTTTAGTCAAAAGTTGCCGAAAGCGTCCATACATAGTAAAAAGTCAGCATTGTTTTACTGTTCATTAGTAATTATTGTTTGTAATCATTCACTTTTTGTAATAGTAAAGTAGTAATAGTTCTTTCCTTATTCTATAAAAGGAATTCGAACTTAGTTTTTGAGGCAGACTTAAAAAGACTCAGAGTTTCTTCTCTAACGAATCTTTAGACTCTCTTTTCCCTTCATCTATTTCTTCAATGTTCTAAGTAAACTTGTAAGTCATTTTATTTTCTGTTCTTGTAAATATTTTTCGATAATCAGTAAAATTGTATTAAGTTTTAGTAATTAAAATGTGTTGTTTATATGCGCCACTCTGTTTATCTTTCAAATCCTTTCAATTTTTCCTTCCGCCCAAATTGGTATTAGAGCCAAGTTGTGTTGTTTGTTTCTAATTGCTGAGTAAGACTTTATCATCAACTACTCTTTCCTTCTTTCAAAACATTCTTCTTTTCATAGTTCTGAAGTCACCTAGCTTACTGTAGTCCACCTTGTTCGTGTCTAACCTTTGTAAGTCTCAGGGGTGAGCAGTGACAGGTTATAGAACATAGGTATGCGTATGCTTAAGGTAAGAGAGTATGCATGAACGAACCATGAGTAAGAATTATTTTTGAAATTAGTAAAGATGAGTCGATTATTCAGATCTAGCTCTTCAATTAGTAACCGGTCAGCTTTGCCTCCTGTTCCTGATATAGTTAACCAAGAAGAACACAGTTATGAAAACCTTAGTCAAGTTTTACATGATTGGAATATACCCAGAGTTTCTCCTAGAGAAATTTATCAGTCAGCCTTTTTTGATAATTTCAAAATAGATTACAATGTAAAAACAGTTGAAAAGGTTTACGCCATTAACAAAGAATATGAAAATTGTAGTCTTTTATCTCCAGATGTTATTAAAAAACATAGGAAGAAAGGTTATAATTTTATCCATATTGGACTTGTTCAAGTCGCAGTTAAACCATTAAACATTAAAGGAATCAATTCTAGTATCTACCTTTGCCTTAGAGACGCTAGATTTCTTAATTATCATCCAAGTATTATTGGCATCATGGAATCAAGTTTGCATAATGGACTAATCCATTTCAATTGCTTTCTTGATTTCACATTAAGCTTAAGTGATCACAATCTATTAAAAGCTTTAACTTTAAACATTAAAACTGCTGGGGAAATTACTCAAATGATTGAGGGTTCTCAACCTCTTGCTTTAATTTATAGGATATATAATAAGACCATGAAGACGAAATTAAACGTTCATGCTCTTAATAAAAGTCCTAAAGATCAAACTGTTTTAATTCAAAGTTCAAGTAGTGATACTAATGTTCAGATCCCGAGAACCATCCTCTGGAAAGACATTACGTTACCCAGTCAATGGACTTTACCTACTGAAATACCTCAACAACCCATAGTTAACAATTTGTTAAATGTTGAAAATGTTAGACAATTTTTTGATGGAACGGTCAAGATAAGTTTTGAACGCACTAGAAGGCCAGTTATTATAGAAGATTTTACTAGTTCTTCCGCACCTTCAGTTCACACTCGAAGAGATACTGAAATTCTAAGTAACCCTTCTATTAGGGATATAAAAATGAAAGGTATCCTTAATCAAGGTCAAGCTAGTCATCCTTGTTATACTCATAATGATCCAGTTGAAGAAGAAGGTTCTTCTTCTCCGACTCCTTCAGAGTTTCCTACTCAGTCGGACTTTGAAGCTCCCATTAATAATTAATTAAGAGTCATTAAAAAGGAATTTAAACTAGATTGGGATAATCTTGTTAAAGATTTCAATTCCAAATCTAATAAAGAAAAAAGACATTTATTTCGTTATAATCATCCAACTAATAAAGAACGAGATAAGATAGTTAATAGATGGAAATGATTTATTATCAATGAACATATAAACATTACTTTTTACGATTGGTATGATCAGTATCAAGGTAAATGTAATGTTGTAACTAAAACACAGTGGGTTAAAGAAGATAAATCAAAAGTTTATTCTAGTCATCCTCCTCTTGAAACTGTTCTTTTATCAGTTAAAAATGCATCTGTTGTTGCCAGTCCATTCAAGATTTCAGATGGTAATAAAGATGAAAAGAAAATTATTGAACAAAATAATTTCACAAATCAGTATCTAGTGACCTTAGGTAAGCATCTTGATAAAATTGAAGAAAAATTTGATGAGTCAATTATTAAAAAACCTGATTCAAAGATTGAACAACCTTTGTTAAAGTTACCAGAAAATAGAAGTAAGTTAGGTTTACCTAATAAGGATGGTGAACTTACCCGTACAGTTGATAAGTTATTTAAAAAATTAAAAACTGAACTTGGAACAAGTGGCACTGTAGCTACTATTGATCAAGTTGAAACTGACAATGAGAGCAATAGCCAATCAGATCGTTCTGATATTGTTTCAGTCCCGGATCTTAATGATCAGTTAAATAAATTAACGGTCAGTAACACTAGTATAACCAGAAATTGGTAATCTAGACCTACTCCTCCTGATCTACAATTCGAAGAGCGGAATCTTGATAAACAATTCTCTGTTTCTTCTAATAAAATTTATGAATGGAACATTGATGGTTTTAGTGAACAAGAAATTTTAAACAAGTTAAATTATATGTCCATGATAGCTAATAGCTATATCACTAAATTCAATAATCTGACTCAATCAGATATCGTTGAATTAATAGCTAGTGGATTTACTGGTATTCTTAGATCTTGGTGGGAGAAACATCTCACAGAAGATACTAGGTTATTAATAATCCATGCTGTCCAATTGGATGATGACGGCAATCCCATCTTTCATGAAGATGTTGGTGTTGGTCCGCCTGATGGAGTTAACACTTTAATATTTACCATAATTAAACATTTTGTTGGAATTCCTAGTAATATTACTGAAAGAATTCACGATCAGTTAAGTAATCTCACTTGTCCCACTCTAAGTGATTTTAGGTGGTACAAAGATGTGTTTACTTCTCGTCTTATGATGCACAATGATAGCAATAAACCCTTCTGGAAAGAAAAATTCGTTAATGGTTTACTTTCATTATTTGTTCATAAAGTTCGTGAAGAGTTAAGTAAAAATTTAGGTTATATTGATTATGATAATCTGACTTATGTTGATATTATTAGTTATATTCAAAAAATTGGGTTAAAAATGTGCATTGATTTTAAATTAGCTAAGCAAGCTAGTAAAGATAAAAACAAGGCTAAGTATGAGTTGGGAACTTTTTGTAAACAATATGGTTTACCCCATGTTGCTCCCTCTAGAAGAAAGCACATACATAAACACATTGATTCCCATAGAAGTCACAAACGTTATACAAAGAAATGAAGTCATAACAAAGATAAAAATCAAGATAGTTATTACACTAAACCTAAAACCTCAGCTAAAAAATAAAATAAAAAACCCAAAAAAATTGATAAAAGTAAAATTATTTGCCACAATTATGGGCAGAAGGGGCACTACAAAAATGAGTGCAAAATAAAACAAAAATTATCTCAATTAAATGTTTCTAGTGAAGATACTGAACAACTATTGGAATTGATGAGGATTGAGAACAACATCAGTAATGATGAAGGTTCTGATGTTCCTTATTCTTCTAATAGCAATATTAGTAACAACGAGACAGATAGTGACAATGAAGAAGTTACAATTTGTGCTGATAATTGTAATGAAATTTGTTGCAATAAAAGATTAAATGTAATTACCAATGATGATGAAGAAAGCTCTTTGTTAATTGATTTAATTAGTAAAATTTCTGATCCTGAGCTAAAAGTTCAATACACCAAACAGTTAAAGAATTTGTTAACTAAAGATAATAGAGTTACAGATAAGATTATTAAACCAAAAGAAAAGCCAATATTTAGCCTTAACAAAACTCTTGAAAGATTTAAAGCTCTATTTAAAGAAGTTACCCTTCTAGAATTAAATCAAGAAGTTAATAAACTTAAAAGAAAAATTTCTAGCCTGAAGTTAGATATTTCTAATTTAAGAAAAGAAATTGAAGACAAAAAATCTGACCTTCAAATTCATGATTCCTCTTCTAGTGATGAAGATCACGATGAACCAGAATCATCAGGTACTAAAGAAGGGCCAGATCTTTTTGTTCAAGGTCTTTCTCTTAAAAGAATTAAAGATATTACCATCCAAAAATGGTATATCTCTATTAACTTAGTTATTGATAAAACCTTCTCGATTCAACTCCCTGCCTTAGTTGATACAGGTGCAGATCTGAATTGTATCCAAGAAGGATTAATCCCAACCAAGTACTATAAGAAAACTAGCGAAAAATTTAATTCAGCTAATGGTAGTCAAATGGAAATAAAATATAAATTACCTAAAGTTCATATTTGTCAAGATAACATGTGTTTTAAAACATCATTTATTTTAATCCGCAATCTTATAGATAAGATCATCTTAGGGCTACCATTTATATATTTATTGTATCCTTTTACTACCAGTAATGAAGGATTAAGTTGTAAACATTTAGGAAAAAGAATAACGTTTAAATTTCTTATTAAACCTAAAGAGAGAGATTTACGATTTATCCAAGATGAATCCATTACTAAATCTTTGAATCTGTTAAATTGTAAATCTATCCATTTAAACTATTTAAAGGAAGAAATTAAATATAAGCATATTGTAGAACAGATTAAAGATAAAGGGGTTCAAGAAAAAATTGAGGAGTTAAAAATTTATTTAAAAGACAACCTTTGTTCTGATTCTCCTAATGCCTTTTGGCATCGGAAGAAGCACGTTGTAAGGCTTCCTTATGCCAAGGAATTCAAAGAACACTTGATTCCCACTAAGGCTAGGCCGATACAAATGAGTCACGAATAAATGAAGCTATGTAAAAAGAAAATTAATGATATGTTAAATAAAGGGTTAATTAAACCTAGTAAATCTCCCTGGTCCTGTCCTGCCTTTTATGTAAACAATGAAGTAGAAAAGGAAAGAGGTGTTCCCCGTCTAGTTATCAATTACAAGCCATTAAACAAGGTCCTAGAGTGGATTAGGTATCCTTTACCTAATAAGGATGACCTCATAAATAAATTAAGCAATGACACTATCTTTAGTAAATTTGACCTCAAATCAGGATTCTGGCAAGTTGCCATTCATCCTGATGACAGGTACAAAACAACATTTACCACCCCATTTGGTCATTACGAATAGAATGTTCAAGCATTCGGTTTAAAAAATTTCCAATGACATTTTGAATCCTTTCAGTCATTTTGTCATCGTTTACATTGATGATATTCTCATTTTCTCCAAATTTATTGAATAACACATTAAACACTTGAAATCGTTCTTCAAAACAGTTAAAGACAATGGACTTGTTCTATCTCCTTTCAAATGCTGTTTATTTCAAACTAAATTTCGGTTTCTTGGTCTCAATATTTATCAAGGACTTATTCAGCCAATTGATAGAGCTATTCAATTCGCTGACAGATTTCCTAATAAGATTACCAATAAAATCCAACTTCAGAGATTTTTAGGCTCGCTCAATTATATTGGCAAGTTCCACAAAAATCTCAGAAAAATTTGCAAACCTCTATTTCAGCGTTTGCAAGACAATTCTTCTCTTTGGACTGACATTCACACTTCTGTCGTCCAGCAAGTTAAAAAATATGTTAAGGCCTTGCCCTGCCTTGGCATTTCCAACGATTCAGCCTTCAAAACTATAGAAACTGATACCTCAGATATTAGGTTCGGGGGTATTCTCAAGCAAAAGTTAACCCTCAATTCTTCCGAACAAATTGTTCGATTTCATTCAGGTGCATGGAATCCTACACAGTTAAATTACAGCACTATTAAAAAGGAAATACTTTCTTTAGTTTTATGTATTAACAAATTTCAAAGTGACTTATTAAATCAAAAGTTTTTGGTTCGAATCGATTGCAAATCTGCAAAATATATTTTAGAGAAAGATGTTGAAAATATCGCCTCTAAACATTCTTTTGCGAGATGGCAAGCCCTATTAAGCATTTTTGATTTTGAAATTGAATATATCAAAGGTAGTAACAATTCCATTCCTGACTTTCTCACTCTGGAATTCATTAATATAGGTTATATACAACAAAATGAGTGTCAGAGGAGGATCATCCTCTCGTGGTCCGGGTCGCCCCTCAAGCCCAAGTAATCAACCAAAAGGAACTTTAGTTCCTCATCTAGTTAGCCCAGTTCCTCAGCCTAATCCAATTAATAAATTTCAGATCCTTGGTACAGTTCCTAAACCCTATAGTTCTGTCTTAGCCAGTAACCCTAAACCAGTTGATCCTTTCTACGATCAAACTAGGGCCTTCGCCTCAAATCCCAATCATTCTCATTCTCAGTACATACTCAAATGGGATAATCACTTGTTTTATATTGAACCCCATATGAAACCAAAAGATGACCCCATTAAACTTGCTTCCCAGTATTTTCCTACTGGATAGCACTTTGTGATATATATATATATATATATATATATATATATATATATATATATATATATACACATTTCAAATTCCTATCTGGAGTTTACTTCGTGGCAGTTGTAAGACTCCAACTTTTATGAATAAATATTTAATATTCTTGAAATATTTTTTTAATATTACGGTATGAATTTGATATAATGTTATAGTTGTGGGTAATATTTACAAATTTTACAAAGTAAGAAAGTTGTCATAAAATATTCGATTGGTCGGGGAATATTCATTTTAACAGGGAATATTCGTACGACAGCACAATCATTGGTGGACCCCACAACGGAATTATTGTCAGAGTTAGAAAACGACATAAATATCCTTTTATAAAAATAACGGCGAAAGTTTTATCGTTAACTGTTGAAATACCCGGTGATAAAAGTACAGTAATACGCGTAGTTGCATAGTAGCACACAATATTTATTATTCATGCTTATGTGAGAAGTCACTCAGTTATACTCAATTATTGCTACGTAGTATCTCACGTTATTGATTCAATTATTGCACAATATTTTATATTATTAAATTAATAATTGAGATTACAAGTTATTCATATTATTATTTGCATTATTGACAATGTCTAGAAAGTTCTGTCGAGGAAAGGGGTTTGGTCACCTAATTGCGCGTCAATAGGGAGAAATTCTTATCGGAAAGCCCCCTCTTTCATGGGAATGATCAGGTTGTTAATATTACACGTTATATTATTGATGAATAAATGTTGTTAAAAATATTGAGAGGATTTTTATGAAGTATTTGTTGTAAGTTTAGCGTATTATTTGGACCCCCACTTACTCAGTTTTCAAAACTGTCGATATAAGTTATCTTAGTTTTATTTTATATATATATATATATATATATATATATATATATATATTATAATAAATTTTGTTTTTTATGAAAAATAGAATATATTATATTTTATTATGCATAATGTTTGCATAGTATCAGCATAATGTTTGCATAGTAAAAAAGTTTGAAAATCAAAAATTCGTCCGTGATTATTGCTGTTCATCCATGATTTTTCTTTTACTGTGCATCCAAATAGTATCCTGCCATTCTCTTATAAATAGGATGCTCTGTTTAGAAAAGAAAATCACACCAGAATCAGAGAATTCTTCTTCTATAATATTGAGCGTATTTTCTTTAGAGTTTAAGGAAGCTTTGAGTATAAAAAACAGTGAAAGTTTTCTTCAAGAATATATCCTCTATATCAGTCAGAATTACTCTCTTTTTGAGGTAAGGGGTATTATATATTTTATATTCGCTTACGATATTATTTTTCGTATTCGTAAGGAATTTTATTTTCTTTCAATATTCGTAAGGAATATTATTTTCGTTCAATATTCGTAAAGAATATTATTTTCGTTCAATATTCGTAAGAAATATTATTTTCGTTCAACAGTTGTAAGGGATATTATTTTTGTTCAATATTCGTAAGAAAAAATATTTTCTTCCATACTCTGTAGTATGTAAGTAATATTATTTCGTTTTAGATTTAGAATTCTACACTCATTTTGTTAAAGTATTGCTTTTATACTCCGTGAAATTAGTATAATATCCTCTAAATTTGCGCTTCATCTAATATTTTTTCATAAAAATATTATTCTGAACATTCTTGATAATTTTTAATCTTTTCATGCTGCGATACTATTCACGGGGTACTATTCTCAAAGTACTATTCACGGGATACTATTCACTCAGGTACTATTCACCCGGGATACTATTCATAATAAAAATTGATTTCTTTTTGGTCTAAATCATTTTTGATACAATATTATTCTTGAATTTTACGCCACAAAGCAGTATTATGTTGACAATTTGGATATTATTGAATTCTGGATAAAATAAATTATAGATTTTTAAAATTTATCCTTTTCTTTCATTTAATTTAATTCTTATATCATTGTCATCATCCTCATACTTATATTATGATGAAAGTCATCTTTGGCCCGTAGTGTATAGATGGACTGTTGATTGGTATGATTATGACCAGTGATTATTCGGTATAATCATGACCTGTAATGTTACAAATGATGTGGTAAAAGTCCTTATTGGCTCGTAGTGCATTGATGGACAGATGTTGGTATGATCATGACCATGCGTTCTCTTCGGCCAAGGGTACAAAGATGAATTGTTGTTTGACATGTTCATGACTATTGGTGAAAACACGAATATCATTGGTCCGTAGTGCATGGATAATTCGTGGTTGTGATACTAATGAATATCCTTGGCCCGTAGTGCATGGATAATTCAGTGATATGGATTATTTATTAAGCTGAGTCTCAGCGATAAAATTGATTATAAACTTTTAAATCATAGAAGATAGTAGATATCATGCTCTACTTGACTCTTCTAATGGATTGTTATTTCCGCTGCAATTGTTGATCTAAAACTTGTTGTCTATTGTATTCTATCAGTTGTTATACTGTTGAAGGCTAACGATAATTTATTTTGCATTATCTTAGTTATAATATTTCTTACTGGGCTAGTTGAGCTCACCCTTTTCTTTCACTGTTCTCTTCAGGAATTGAGAATATAGCTGGGACTAGTCGGAGAATAGATTGACGGTCCAGATCGTTGTTTTAGTAGTCCTCACTATTCTGTGAAATAGTGTGATAATAATTGTAATGAGAATTGAATTTGAGTTTGGATATTGTCTAGAAGACAATATTCGTGTTAAAATTCAACTTATGTTTTGTCGTATTCTGCACGACACTTAGCAGTTGTATAAATTAAGTTTGTATTTGAATTATGTACCATGTATTTGGCGACTCAAAATGGGTGATGTATACCTATTTTGGGGGTGTCACAACAGTTGATCGTCTATATATATATATATATATATATATACTTATATATATTTACGGCTTTTATACAAATATCTGCTTCAACTGCTTTCATAATGTAGATATTTAATCTTTCAACCCGCGGGCTAGATTTGCCTAAATCTGGCTACTTCTAACTTTAACTAGTTCAAAAGTGACTAAACTAGAACCGTTGAAGCTAGAATGGCTTAGATTTACTTAAATCTAGTTCTTTATCTAGCTTTTGTACATTTTTGCTATTTTGAGCCTAGGAATCATGTGATCACAGATTCAACCTCTGAATCTAGATTCGATTCCCATGATGGACATTTCTCAGCTGTAGCCAGCTTATAAATTATCTACGGTGTCTGAATATCCTTAGATGGCTCTCATGCCCACAAGGAGTTCGACACTGCTATGTATCTTATTTTCTCAAATATTTCTCGCATCTCGAAAATAAAAGCAATCAAGCCGAACATAATAAAATGGAAGTATCAAAGGCCTCAATTACTATTGAGCATAAGGGTTTGAAAAACCTATTTTACAAAACTTCACTGCTATATCTTGTTAAAATTGAACTTTTATACAAAAGTCAAACCCTTTGTATAAAGGTGCAAACGAGGTATAGCACTACTTTCAGATAATTGCACATAGGCCCTACACACACATACGCAGATAAAAGTTAATGAAAAGTGGCGGTAACCGTGTTATCACGGAAGTCGGGGGGTGCCTAACACCTTTCGTCCGCTTAATCAAGCCCCCGGACCCTAACTAATCTTGGTTTCCAAGACCAGTTAAACAGTGTCAAACCATTGGGTTTTTGTGCAAACCTTTTCTCGGTTGAGTTGGTGCAACCATTTAAAATTACCAACTAGTGACTCTAACAGTCAAATCGTCGACATATACATGTTAGACCTTTTCAACTTGTTTTTTCAAACAAAACTCACCTAAAATGAGAACACCAAAAGATAAGAACAGAAGAGGGACAATAAAAATCCCGACGTCGACAGGTGGCGACTCTGCTGGGGATCCCAGTAAGAGGACTTACGCCGCTGTTCCAGTTTTTCAAAAAAAAATTATGTGCTTATGTGTGAATACTGCATTTACATTGAATGGATGTATACTAATGCTTTATTTATTGCACTTTAGTGTTTCACACCATATCTGCCTGTGATATTAGTGATTTGCACATGTCATCATTTCCATACGGTGAGATGCGATGTATGTGAATGTATGTTGTGTGATTCCTCCACCATGAGGCTAACCCATCGGTGTTTGATTACTGGACTCAAGGAAGACTAATTTTGCGAGGCTCATAAAAAGTACTGCCCATATTCGATCCAATTGAAAGATCGGATTAACTTCTCATCTAGTAAATTGCAATTATCTAGAGACCTTCATGCCAAAAAGCCGCGAGAGTAGCCTAAGATAGGTCAGTCTCTGATAAACCAAACACAAAGGGAAGTCTTTTCATACCTTCCCATTTCAATTACATAATTTCATTTCCATGCCAATCTCAATGTAATGGAAAATATAAAGGAGTATGTAAATATACATTCCTTTTTCATATCAAGACCTGTCATGCTATCTTGTCATCAAAACGACTGACATCCATTTTGCAGGAGAACATTAAAACACTCCTAAAAAATAGACACATTACATAGCATGTAACATTTTCCTGTTTTCCTATACTAAACTACATAGTCTTTTTGTAGGGAAACGATTGGTCCTGTTACCCATTCAAAGTCCAAAAGGCACTAAGCCCACAGTCAGACATGGCTACAAGTGCCCCACCTAATCCTACTCCTGTCTCTCGCGAGGAGTTCGAAGGATTGAGGAATCAAATAACAGAGTTGACAGCTCTTCTCAAAGAAGTAAACAAATCAACTCAGGGTCCACAAATACCCATGCAAATAGAATCCTCTGCACAGGGAGGAATCTAGGGTCCGGACAGAGAAGTCCCAATACTTGAGTCTCAGACTGAAAAGTCCAACAAAACCCCTAAAATCACCTATCTTAAAGAAGATCAAGACACTGGTGATATTCGCAAAAAGATTCTAAAAATGGAAAAGACCATTTGGTCCATCAAAGGGATTGGAACACACAGAAGTGTTTCCTATTCAGACCTTTGCTTCTTCCCCGGTGTTCATTATCTGAAGAAATTCAAGACTCCCGATTTCGAGAAATATAATGGATTTGGAGATCTGTACACGCACTTAAAAATGTTCATCGGAGAGCACGAATTCTACGTCGAGAATGAAAAGATGAGAATGCATCTATTTCAGAAGAGTCTAACTAGAGAAGCCAGAGGATGGTACACCAGATTAGATAACTCCAAAATTCACAGCTGGGAGGAGTTAGCCCATGCTTTCCTCAGTCAATACAACTTTCAAACTCAGATGGCTCCAGACAGGTATCAAATTACCAAAGTCAAGAAGCAAGTTAATGAGTCATTCAGAGAGTATGCCCAAAGATAGAGGCGTCTAACTGCTCAAGCATTCTCATCCATGACAAAGACTGAGATGGTGATGACCTTTATAGATATTCAAGAAGCTCCATTTTATGAGAGAGTCCTTGCTGGAATAGGAAAACCATTCTCAGAAATAATTAAGCATGGAGAAATAGCAGAGATGGGGTTAAAATTTAGGAAGATTCAAGACCTCACCGCTTTAAAAGCCGTAGCTGAACATATCCAATCTAGAAGTTATGGGAACAACCCCCGGAGGGTCCATAAGAAGAAAGAAGAGGATGTCTCCTTGATACTACAAGGACAACCTCAAAAAGGCAATCAGAACTTGCCTATTCAAAGGAGAAACTATTCCCTTTTTCAAGCGCAATCCTCAAATCCTCCCTTGCCAAAGAGTGGAGAGGTCAGACGTTCAAGAGTGTTCACACCCTTAGGGGACTCACTAGAAAACATCTTCAAACTTTTGACAGCTCAGAAGAAAATAACTCATCTCCTTCCACCAGCTAATCCAAGTGGAAAGGGCTTCAATACAAGCAAAAAATGTGCTTACCATTCTGGAGCTCCAGGCCACGACACCCAGGATTGTTGGGCTCTCAAGCATAAGATCTAAGACTTAATAGACAGTGGTGAGATTGTGGTGGCAAAGTGTGAACAACCACACATTCAAGATAACCCTTTCCCTCAACACAAGGAAGAGGATGTTAACATGATCAACAGAGGCAGTGGAGAGAGTTCCAAGTGCCTCAAATACGTGGGTGGTTCTCCCCAAACCAGCAATGATAAATCTGATAAGTGGGATTATTCGGAGTTCCAGTTTATGATGGAACGGAAGTTGAAATCTATTGATGAACATGTCAATCAACTGGCAGAACTGGTGATACATCAACACCAAGTCACACGGCAGTTGTTCAGTCAAGAGCATGCAAGTCTCCTCTCCCTTATCACAAAGACTCCACCACAGACCTAAGAGAGTGAAACCTTGGAGGAAAAGCTTGCAAGAAAAGCAAGAGCTCAAACCCGTCGGGACTTTTCCAACAAGAGGAAGTTCACCCATTTAGGCCAACCGATGGAAGAAATATTTTAGATGTTGATCAATGAGGGAAAAATTATAGCACTGCTACCCCCAGTCAACCCACGCTCAAAAAGATTTGATGCTACCGTCAATACCGCTCCCATTCTCGTGGTCACGACACTGAAGAATGCTGGGTACTTCGTCATCTTATCCAAATATGATTGACAGCGGTGACCTACAAATGACAGACGATGACACCGTATCACTTGAGAGTCGACATACATTTCCTTTAAGATCACAAAGATAGAGGGAAATCACAGCAGTCATATCCTCTGAGGGAGACCTGGCAGTACCATCCCTTATAATTCAACTAATTAAGCTCAAAGGAGTGGAAAACCCTTTGAAAGTGGCTGCACCAGAACCACTCATATTTCCATTCAGGCCACAGTATCCTATTATCAGCCTTAAGAAAGTCCCATGGAACTATGGAGAGGTTGAAGGATCAACATCAAACACAACTGCTACGGTATCTAAGGAAAATCTGTTATATCTCCCTCAACGAGTAATGAAGCCAGTCATTAGGTCTAAGGGGAAAGGGCCCAAGGAGAAAATCGAAGAATTCCACCACAAAATGGGACATAATGAAGCCAAGGTGGTGCGAAGCTTGGAAGAAGCACCTCAACAAATATCTATTCTGGACTTGGTATTCTCTTTAGAAGATCATCGGAATGTCTTAATGAAGATATTGGAAGAAGCCCACTTGCCTAAGACAATGGATGTTGAAAAGTTTCATCATCTGGTAGATCACATCTTCAACAACAATGTGATATCTTTTACCGATGATGACATACCTTTTGAAGGGATGAGTCATTGTAACACTGCACATAGCAGTGATGTCTTCCAGATAAGTGGTCAGAGGAGTGATAATAGATGCAGGATCATCCCTAAACATCTACCCCTATGCCACATTAGAAAGAATGAAGATCAATCTCAATCGAATCTGAAGCAGCCACACAATCATCAAAGCCTTTGATGGTTCTTGATGAAATGATGTCGGAGAAATTGAATTACCAGTGGAAATCGGTCAACGTACCTTCTATATATCCTTTCAAGTGCTCAAAATCACTACAGGATATAATTTACTGTTGGGAAGACCTTGGATCCATATGACGGGAGGCGTCCCATCCACTCTTCATCAACAACTCAAGTATATCATTAACAATAATCTGATCACTGTCAATGCTGAACCAGAGTATCCTATCGAAAGTGATTTAACTATAATTAGTTTTAATGAAGAAGTTGAGCATGTCAGTTTCCAAGCCCTTGAGGTGAGAAACACTCACTATCAACCCATCGGGGCTCTAACTCTGAAATCCAGAGTTTTCGCCGAGGTAATGTCAGCCATTCAAGAGATGATATCCTTGGGTTTCCAACCAGGACAAGGGATAGGAAAGAATCAACAAGGAATCAAATGTCCAATTCAAGTTCCCAGCCAGACAGGGAAGGCCAGACTAGGCTACTCTTCTGGGTCAAGTCACAGGAACTCGCATAAGCATACACCGGTTCCTTCATCTACAATGCTATTGCCTAAACCTACAGATACAGATTCTATACGGCTTATAAGGAAAATTCCTATCTCTGTGGCGGGTATACTGTTTCCTATGTCAAGACCGGCTAATGGGAAAGAAGTCATAATTCTAAACCCAGATATTGAGGAAAGGAATCAAAGGCACAAACAAGACATAAAGATACAGTTGTCAAAGATGCGCGTCCTAATACATACAGAGGGTATGAACAGGGACATCTCAGATGATGACTGTCCAGACGTCATGGTCATTATTTAAGAGGAGGATGATGATAACTGCCCCTTCATCGCAACTTTCCACCAGGACTTGACCCTCGATAATTGGAGCATCACTCCTTACATTTTCCAAAAAGGGTAAAAAGGGCAAAAAATCCATCTGCCCTGTAGATAGCAATAACTACTTACTTTTATTGCATAGTATTAGTAGTTGTTTTTGTTATGCCATGCTAACACTCTGTATGATCAAACAGTTTCATATATTAAATGAAAGTATTTTGTTTTAGGACTCCAGAGTTAGATTTGTCTAAACTTGCTAACGGAATGCCAATTCTTCACAAGGACTGTAACTTTGATGTAAAGTTGGACTCTGACTTGATGGAGATTGAACAAGAGGACTATGAGGTTCCTGAGGAGATCAAAGAATGGTTTGAAAAAAAACCCAAGCCAAACCTTTATCAAACCACCTTTTTCAAGCTTAGAACGTCAGAAAACCCCAAACAAATCTAGATTGGTATGGACCTTAACCTAAGCTAAAGGAATGACATGGTCGTTATTGACCCAATTCCAGGATGTGTTTGCATGGTCTCATGAAGACATGACCGGTTTATCCACTGACATCGTCATTCATCGCCTTCCCATTAAAGAGGGATTTAAGCCAGTCAAACAAAAACTCAGGCGATTAAAACCTGAGCGGACTTTGAAAGGAAAGGAAGAAATTGTGAAACAATTTTAAGCCGACATCATCATGATATCAACATACCCTAAGTGGCTACCAAACATAGTTCCCGTACCTAAACTCGGAGGGAAGGTGCGAGTATGCATGGACTACAGGGATTTGAACAAAGTTTGTCTCAAAGACAACTTCCTGGTACCATTTATCCATATACTCATTGATAATACAGCTCACTATTGTATTAGATAGAGATCCACGTTTCACATCAAATGTCTGGAAACGACTACAGGAATGCTTGGGAACGTAGTTGAGGATGAGCACATCGTATCATCCTTAAACTGACGGACAAAGTGAGAGGACAATCTAGACATTGGAGGATATGCTCAGAGCATGTATTATGGATTTTAAAGGAAATTGGGATAACCATCTATCGTTGGTTAAATTTTCCTATAATAATAGTTATCACGTAAGTATTGGCATGCCTTCTTACGAAGCGTTGTACGGCAGGAAATGTAGAACTCCGTTATGCTGGGACGAAGTTGGTGAACATCAACTGTTAGGTCCAGAATTGGTACAGCAGACTGTCGAGATCGTAAAGGTGATTAGAGCAAGATTGATAGCTGCGCAGGATAGGCAGAAAAAATATGTTGATCAACACCGATAAAATCAAAAATTCGATATTTTGTAGTTTTGTTTTCTTGAAAGTGTCTCCCTGGAAAGGGAAAATTCGATTTAGTAAAAAGGAAAAACTAAGCCCTAGGTTTATAGGATCTTTTGAAGTGCTACGACGAGTTGGTGAAGTGACGTATGAGGTAGCTCTACCTCCGAAACTAGAACATATTCATAACATTTTTCATATTTCGGTATTAAGACCATATAAGCCCGATTATAAACATGTTATAGAATTTGAACCTTTATAGTTTGAAAAAGATTTGTCTTATGAAGAAATTCCAGTTCAAATAGTTGATAGGAAAGAGCAAGTTCTCAGAAACAAAGTGATACCTTCAGCTAAGGTAATTTGGAGGAACTACAATGCTAAGGAAGCTACGTGGAAACTTAAAGATGTTATGATGAAAAATTTCCCTCAGTTGTTTGCTTAATTTTGTATGGCGATTCTGGGGACAGAATCTTATTAAGAAGGAAAGAATGTAACGAATGAATTTATTGAGTTGTGATTCTGGAGACAGAATTCTTTTAAGGAGGGAAGGATGCAACGAACAAGAATTTTTATGCAATTTAAAAATATTTAGTGGATTAAATAAATATTTAAATTGATTTATTTAATGAGATTAATAAATTTGACGAAATTGTGATGTAATAATTTAGTTAAAATGTGTTATAATAATTAAATTAATGAATGGTAATTGTTGGTAATTTGAAGATTTAATTTAATGAGATAATTAAATTAAATAATAATGAAAAAAAATTAGAGATTTATTAGTTGTGGAAAAAAATTATAATTTATAATAAAAATTATAATTATAAGGCAAATGTTAATTTAAATTATAAATTTAATTAAATTAGTTATAAAATGGGTGTGACATAAGAACTAAATAATATAAGTATTATAAAAATAAATTAAGGGGGGAATTTTAGGGTGTAGCCAAATATGACCTTGTGGCATTTGGCATAATATAACTGATGTAGCCTGTTTGTTTCTTTTAACTGATGAACGTGGGAGAGGCTATATACTTCAATTTTTCTGCGTATTATTTTTTTCAAGAGGCTAAGTTAGAAACACAGAGAGAAAATTGAGAGAGAGTAAGAGTGGAAATTAAGAGTTTTGCTGTGAATTGGGAGTCAAGAGGAAGAAGAATATTTTGTCATAACCCTGTAATTGTCATCTTTGCTATTCTACAACAAGGGATTAAGGTATAATCTATTCCTAATTTCCTTGTTTTGTTTTCCTTCAATATTTATTCTATGTGATATGAGTTTTGTTGAATTGTTGTTTAAAATATTGATTATATGTGTATATAATCTGATAACTATCACATATAATCAATCTTTAGTGATCAAATTCATGGAACTGTTTTGTAGAAAAAAATTAAATTAACAGTGTTGTATATATATGAAAGTGGCTTATTGAGACCAAAAATTTATGTTCAATCCTTGTTATAATCTGTAAAGTGGTTGTGAATTGTGTTAGTATGTCAAGAAATGAAAACAATGCAATTGAAATGGTTTAATTCGGTTAAGAAACGGAGTTTTGGTGATTGAATTCGCTAAATGTGTTAAAATTGAAGAAAATAGCAAAAAACATGATTTTTAATCCTCTAGAATGTGGTTGTTTGTGTGTTTTAAGTGTTAACTGGTTAAGTGTATATGATATGTGGCTTTGGAAAGATTTTTAGTGTGTGGGTTTGTCCATGTTACTGTGAAATTGGAATTTTTGTATAGAGCAAATTTTGAGTTCGTGTTTCTGGAAAACTGAGTCTGGGGTTGAGCGAGGGCGCGCTACTTTTGGGCGCGGGAGCAGGCGCGCTGGATCCAAGAGTAGCTAGGGCGTGGCCATGCCAGTGGTCAAGTAAACCCAATAATGAACTGTTAACAGTATAGCTGGGGGAATGTTAACCTAACTTATTTTAATGATTGTAGAGAAACCTAAAATATGTTATAAGATATAATAACATATTGTAATCACAAAGTTGAAACTATAGGTTATGAATTAATAAGTTGTGAAAGTCCGTAATGTGATGTCATGAGAATTAGAGTTATTTTGCAATCACCATATTGTGTACTATAATATAATTGGGAGTTCAGGTTAGTGGTACGTGAATGATTAGGATAATCAGATCTTAAGTTAAAGATTTCAGTCGTGACTAAAACGAAAAGTAAACCAATGAAGTTAGCGTTAATATAACTAATTAGTATTGTGGTTCTAATGGTATATGTAGGGTATTTGGTGAACGTTTGTTATACTTGTGTAGCTTACGCACGAGGCAAGTTCTCTAACCAAAATTTTTCATTATGCAAGCTCTTGTATTCTAATTCTTTTACCTTGAGCAAGTTTAATATTCCTAATTGATATCGTTATGCAAGTTCCTAAAACTTAAATCTTTTATTGAGCAAGTTCCTAACTCTCGTTTCTTGCTACTCAAAGCATAAACTGTTCAAGTTCATTGTCCCAAATGAGTTTTCTAACTCTTTTCGATGTAATACTTTGTACATACAATGTCTATTCAATTGTATATTGCTGATATTCAATCTTTGACTTAAGTATCATTGTTCAATATTATATTATCGTGTTGAACCTTCGAATAGCTAATAAATCTTTATTGATTGGACTAATCCATAATTGATGAGTGTTCTAAAATTCTAGAATCACTGCTAAGCTATTCCAAACTAAACTTTCTTTAGTGCAGAAATCCTAAAGTCAAACTGAGATGAACATACGCGTTAGTGTTTAGATGTTTGTGCACAATACATGGTACGAAGGGATGATCCCCCTAAGTACAAAAGTAAAGGTCTGTATAATCTAATGACTGTTAAAGGTTGAAGTAGAAATACTTAATAACCTTGGGACATTGTCCTTAGTCTTAAGACCCTCAGATATAAACCTTGAACTTGTTTACTAATCTTGACTCGAAGAACAAGTTTTTAATTATTCAGTATTCATTGCTTACCTCTATGTTATTGCTTTTATCATCATTATATTAGTGAACAATTGTCTGCTCACTCTTGCATTTAACACTGCAACTAAAGTTGAGAAAGTCGATGAGCCGTCTTCTAGCAAAGGCAAGGGTGAGATGTCCAAATGATGAAGACATGTTTAATTTTATTTAATAGAATTTTGCTATGAGACTTATTTAATTATGTGATGTATTCCACAGACTTATGTAATAATTTAAGGTTAGATTACCTGATATTTGTTTAAAGATGATGTAACCCTTTAAATGGGGAGGATTATTGTTTAAGTTATTTAATTTATGTCTTTATCCTTGATTATGGGTAGTTAGATGTAATTATTTTGGCAAGGAGCACCAAATCCTATGGGAATGAAGTACCCGGATTTGGGGGTGTCACAGTATCACCAAATCATGGTTGCTGAAGAGGACCAGGAGAAGACAACATTCATCACTTCTTGGGGAACCTTTTGCTATAGACGGTTGTCATTCGACCTCATCAATGCCGGAGCTACCTATCAGTGAGCCATGATGGCTCTTTTCCATGATTTAATGCACAAAAAGATAGAAGTCAATGTGGATGACATCATTGTCAAATTCCGAAGGGACGAAGACCACATAGACCATCTCAAAAATCTCTTCAACAGGTTGTGTAAGTACAACTTGAAGCTAAATCCAGCCAAGTGCGCCTTCGGCGTCAATTCAGGCAAATTGCTGGGATTTCTAGTAAGCCACAAAGGCATTGAGCTAGATCCTGCAAAAATTCAAGCCATTACTGAGATGCTTTTCCCCAGACAGAGAGGGAAATAAGGGGATTTCTAGGAAGAATCAACTTCATCAGCTGATTCATCTCCCAACTCACAACAACCTGTGATCCCACCTTCAAGTTGTTAAGGAAGAACTCCTCCAAGAAATGGAACAGAGGGTGTCAAAAAGCCTTCCTTTCCATTAAAGAGCAACTAGTCAAAGCTCCTTTCTTGGCACCTCCCAGGGATGACGTTCCCCTATTTATGTACCTGCCAATCAATGACAATGCCACAGGTTGTATGCTGGGACAAAAAGATGATAAAGGCCAAGAAATTAAGAGCTATCTATTTTCAAAAGATTCAACATCAGTGAGCACAAGTATACCTTGATTGAGAAGACTTGTTGTGCATTAGCATGGGCTTCCATGAGATTACAATATTATTTCCATGGTCACACAACCCATCTTATATCCCGAATGGATCCTCTTAAGTACATATTTAGCAAACCTATGTTGAATTGTCGACTGTCCAAATGGCAGTTGATCCTCTAACAATTCGACATCATCTACGTGACCCAAAAGTCTATCAAAGGTCAAAGAATTGCGGATCAACTGGCCGCAACACCATCTAGGGATTGCAAACCCTTGGAAATATATTTCCCCGATGAAGGGGTAAGAAAATTCAGCAACACCATCAGGACGATACACCCCAGTCATGGAGGATGTATTTTGATGGAGCTGTAAACATGGAAGGTGTTGGGGAGCAGTTTTGATATCTATTTCGGGTAAGCAGTATCTCGTTGCCATCAAATTGCAGTTTGTCAACACCAACAACACAGCTGAGTATGAAGGTTGTATAATGGGGTTGAAGTTAGCCCAGTCCATAGGCATCAAATAGTTAACTGTCTTTGAAAATTCTGAAATGGTAATCAGGCAAACCACTAGGGTCTATCATACCAAGGAATTACATTTGCTGCCTTACTATCGGTAATTAATCTAGATGGCTTCGGAGTTTGAAGAAATATCCTTCCTCCATATTCCTCGAAATAGGAATGACTTTGCTGATGCACTAGCAACTTTGGTATCCTTGATCAACATACCTGAAAAGGGAAGCATTCAAAATATCACATTTGCCCGCCAAAAGGCTCCAGCTTACGGGAATTACATTAGAGAAGTATCGGATGAGCTGTCTCCTATCCAGCACCCTTGGTACCATTCCATCAAAGAATATTTGCGAGATGGATCTACGTCCACTGGGGCGAGTCAAGCTGAAAGAAAGCGGATCCATAGAATGGCCATGAAATTCTATCTAAGTGGACACACACTCTACAAAAGAGATGCAAGACTAGGCCTTCTAAGATGCCTAGACAAAGACCAAGCTTAGAGACTCATGGATGAAATCCATGGTGGAGTATGCGGCCCACACATGAGCGGCCCTCTACTTGTCAAGAAGATCTTAAAAACAGGGCATTACTGGCTCTCTCTCAAAGCTGACTGTGATGATCACGTCAAGAGATGTTATCAATGCCAAATTCATGGAAATATTATCCACGCCCCTCCACGGGAACTCCAAAATATGAGTTCACCCTGGCCCTTTTCAATGTGGGGAATGGACGTGATCGGTCCAATCAAGCCCAAAGCCAACAATGGTTATCGATTTATCTTCACCATCATCGACTACTTCACCAAGTGGGTAGAAGCAGCCTTCTCCCCCAGAGTTATTAAAGAGGTGATCATTGTTTCATCAGAAACAATGTCATTTGTCGATACAGACAACTAGAGGTGATTGTATCAGACAATGCCAAAAACCTCAACAACCACATGATGGAGGAATTATGCAGTAAATTTCACATCAAGCATCTCAACTCTGTCATCTGTCGTCCAAAGATGAATGGTGCTGATGAAGCGACTAATAAGAATATTAAAAAGATCATGCAAAAGATGTCCGCCAATCATAAAGGATGGCCTGACTTGTTGCCTCTGACTCTATTAGCGTACAAAACGTCAATGCACACTTCCATTGGGGAAACCCCCTACTCATTAACCTATGGCATGGAAGCATTGCTCCCCATAGAGGTGGAAATAGAATCCCTGAAAGTGTTGATAGATGCTCATATTGATGGAGACCAATAGTTACAAGATCGGTACCACCAATTGTCTCTAATAGATGAAAGGCGGGCCACAACCATCTTCCATGGTCAATTATACCAACAGAGGATCGCTCGATCCTATAACAAGAAAGTCTGGCTACGACAGTTAAAAAAAATGACTTGGTCTTGAAGAATGTCCTTGACAATCAAGATCAATCTAAAGGAAAATTCACCCCAAATTGGGAAGGCCCATTTATTATCAAAGAGGTATTGACAGGAGGAGCCCTCAGATTGCAAGAAATGGATGGCTAGGAATTTCCCCAACTCATCAACTCAAACACCATGAAATGGTATTATGTCTGAAGTTACCTGCAAACTAGCATCTTGGTTCTGGATCAAATCCATCATTCAATTCAGGTTTTTAAAACCTTTCTCACCACATCAGTTTGTCCCATCAGGGACGAACTACGCAGACCTGATCTCCCCAATACACGGGAGTACGTAGGCAGCCATTTATGGCTCGGTCTAACCTTTACAAAACACAAAGACAAACCCTTTTCACCACATACAACTTTCAACCTTTTCACGCTAGGTTGAAACTACGCAGACCTGATCTCCCCCATACACGGGAGTACGTAGGCAACCTTCTATGGTGCGGTCTAACTATAGAAAAAACATAAAATTCTCTACAACTTTCAACTTTGTCAGTTTTCAACCTTTTCACGCTAGGTTGGAACTACACAGACCTGATCTCCGCCTCATCAATGGGAGTACGTAGGCAGCCATTCATGGTTCGGCCTCACCCCTACAAAAACACAAAACCCTATCAACGGTACTGGGATCATCCTTCAACTGTCAAACCAAACCATAAGAGATGGAACTACCTGATTTCCCCAATATACGGGAATACATCGGCGACCATCTGTAGGGCGGCTAAACCATACCTCATTGGCTTAGACCATAGGGATGGAACTACCTGGTCTCCCTATACAAATGGGAGAAAAATCGGCGACCATCTAAGCTGCGGTTAAATCCTCAAAGAGAAACACTGATCCATAAGAGATGGAACTGCCTGGACTCCTCTATACAAGGGAGTACCGGTGACCATCTATGGGGTGGTCAACCTCAGAAAAGAAAGCCAAAATCCTCTCCACAACCACATTCAGAAACTAGTCCCAAGACACTAAAGATCTAGGGAACATAAAGATCAATGATCCATTCTGAGAGATCCTGAGACATCTCAATGTCCACCCATCAAGGAAGAGTTCAGAATACATCAAGATCACAAGCCCTAGAGAACAGGCAACTATCAAGAAAGTAACAAGGCATATCTAAAAGGGAAGTGAATCAAAACATATTTTCTTACCATATAATACTGTTTGATATATACAATATGTCATGTACATGACAAAAATAGCTAACCTAGTCTATGCAGGAAAATCAAAGCTAATCTACAAACAAGTGGATAAGCGAGCCATCAAGTTTAACATGGTATCCCTCTCAGTAGATAGAGGTAAATCTATGAGCTTCTGCCCTAGGGAATCCACACGAGCCAGGAGATGTACGACCATCTGCATGGTGATACCGTTCACATCAATGAATGCACTCATCTCTGCCACTGTCAGCAGTATGAAATCTCAATGCAGTACTATCTGTAGTGGCGGCATCTCGGGTAGCTAGAGCCTTATTCTGCTCAATAACAGCTGCATCCCTAGATGATCGATTCTCATCCCGCTCAACAAAAGCGGTATCCCTGTGAGCTAGAGCATCATCTCTCTCAACCAAAGTGGCATCTCTATCGAAAAGTGTTGTCAACATCAAGTCCCTATCTTGATCCCTCTTAAACGTCATCAGATGTAAACTCTGCTCTAAATACTCTGCAGAATGTGGAGTCACAGCAGCGGATATACTGGGGAAATCAACCAGAGCTACTGACAAACCAGTAAATAGATCAATACCCAGCTCTGAGGATACAACCCTAACGGATGCAATCTCTACTTCCATCCATACAGAACTCTGGAGAGCGACCTGTATGGCTAGTAAAAAAGTCAGCCCTCTCGCGACGAGTCCAACATGCATAAATCCTGGATAAATCCTCTACTGACAGAAGCTGAGATGATAATCGCTGACCCACTGCCCCGACAAAGGGATGAATATCCTGAAGCTGGTCAAACTGTGCCATAACAGCTAGTGGATGATATGTGGTCACTCCCCTCAAACCGACCAGGGGAAGATAGTTCATACCAGCTGCATGAGTGATAATGCTATAAGGAGAGCTGAGACCTGAACATGGCAAAATATCAAATAGGTCCTCAATTCCTGACAAGAAAGCCAACCAAGATGCTACGTCTGAAAGGAATATGACATGGCTATCTCGTGGAAAAAATAATACCCATGGCGTCTGAAAGTGCCAATCGGTCTCAAGTGTGTCATAAACCACACGTACAGCAAGACCGCACTGCCTATAAAGACCCCTACTGAACAGGAATGGCAAAACATGGCCGACCTCAAGGTCTCTGCCAGAATCATCGGTAAGATGGTATGTGATGCCCCCAAAATAGGTATACATTACCCATTTTGAGTCGCCAAATATATGGTACAAAATACAAATACAAACTTAATTATACAATATGAGCTGAGAGTTTTAACACGAATATTGTCTTCTAGACAATATCCAAACTCAAATAGAGTCCTCATTACAATTATTATCATACTATTTTATAAAATAGTGAGGATTACTATAGCCACCATCTCGGACCGTCACTCTATTCCCCGACTAGTCTTGGTTACGTTCTCATTTCCTGAAGAGAATAATGAATGTAAAAGGGTGAGCTCAACTAGCCCAGTAAGAAATATTATGACTAAGATAATGCAGAATAAATTATCGTTAGCCTTCAACAGTGTTAAACTGATAGCATACAATAAACAACAAGTTTAACTGTAGCGGAACAAGCAATCCATTAGAAGAGTCAAGTAGAGCATGATATCTACTATCTTCTATGATTTAAAAAGTTTATCATCAATTTTATCGCTGAGACTCAGCTTAATAAATAATCCACATCACTGAATTATCCATGCACTACGGGCCAAGGATATTCATTAGTATCACATCCCCGAATTATCCACGCACTATGGGCCAAGGATATTTGTGTTATCATCAATGGTCATGATCATGACAACAACTGTCCATCAATGCACTACGGGCCAATGAGAACTTTTACCACATCATTTGTAACATTACAGGTCATGATTATACCGAATAATCCCTGGTCATAATCATACTAATCGATAGTTCATCTATGAACTACAGGTCAAAGATGACTTTCATCACAATATAAGCATGATGATGATGACAATAATATAAGAATTCAATTAAATGAAAGCAAATGAAAAATTTTAAAGATTTATAATTCAATTTATTCAGAATTTAATAATGTCCAAATTATCAACATAATACTACTTTGTGGAGTAAAATTCAAGAATAATATTGTATTAAAAATAATTTGGATAGAAAAGGAATAAATTTTTATCATGAATAGTACCCCAGGTGAATAGTACCCGAGTAAATAGTACCCCGACTTGAAAAAATTAAAAATTATCAAGAATGTTCAGAATAATATTTCCGCGAAAAGATACTAGATAAAGCGCAAATTTTAAGAATATTCTACTAATTTTACGGAGTATAAAAGCAATACTTTAACAAAATGAATGTAGAATTCAGAATCTGAAACTAAATAATATTACTTACATACTACAAAGTACGGAAGAAAATATTATTTCTTACGAATATTGAGCAAAAAGAATATCCTTTACCTTAAAAAGTGAGTACTTCTGACTAGTATAGCGGAAATATTCTTGAAAAAAACTTATACTATTTTTTACACTCAAAGGTTCCTTAAACTCTAAAGAAATACGCTCAATATTATAGAAGAAAAATTCTCTAATTCTAATGTGATTTTCAATTCTAAACTAAGCATCCTATTTATAGGAGAATAGAAATGATACTATTTGAATAAAGTCACGGGTGAACAGTATTTTTTCTCACGGGCACGAATTCGCCGGCTAAAATTTTCTGATTTTCCTATGCAAATACTATGCATAATAAAATATAATATATTCTATTTTTCACAAAAAAACAAAACTTATTATAATATATATGTAAGACCCCAACTTATTATAAATAAAATCGAATTTCCTCTATTTATTATTGTGAATAATAAGGTGTTAATTGATATAATACTTTGGATATGGGTGAAATATGTAAATTTTACAAAATAAGCAAGTGGTTATAAAATAATCATTGTTGTCGGGGAATATTCGTTTGGTCGTGGAATATTCTTGTTGTCGGGGAATATTCGTACGACGGCGCAGTTATGTGTGAGCCCCATAACGGAATAACTGTCGGATGAAAAAAACGACAAGCTTGAGTTTTTATAAATACCGGCGTAGTTGTTACCGTTAACACCGTTGGGTTACCTGGTGGTTAAAATACAGTAATACGCGTAGTTGCACAGTAGCACACGGTATTGTACAGTATAGTTGAATTATTGATTCGTACGTAAGAAGGCACTACTCAATAATTATTACAGTAGTTACTGTTTAACATTTTATTTTATTGATTCAATAATTGCTGCGTTGTTATTTTATATTATTGTTGTTTCAATAATTTTTACTGCACAGTATTTCCCATTATCAGATCAATAATTCATATTATTTGAATAATATTATTAGATAACATTATTGGCAATGTCTAGAAAGTTCTGTCAAGTTGAGGTTAGATAATCTAATTGCGCGCCAGTAAGGAGAATTCCTTATTGGAAAGACCCCTCTTTCCTGGGAACGGCCTGGTTACCATAATTGTGATTCTGTAATATTATTTGTGAATAATTAATTATTGATTTATATGATAAGAAAATATTTATTTGATGTGGATATAAATGAGGGATTTATTTATTTATGTGGTTATAATTGAAGGAATTTTAGTATGAATTATTTGTTGAAAGTTTGGCAATTATTTATCCGATAGAATATTCATTCATATATATTATAATTGTTATATATATATATATATATATATATATATATATATATATATATATATATATATATATATATATATATACATATATATAAGCATGTGATTAAAAGATGGAGTAAGAAAATTGCATTCGAATGCATAGCAGTATATCTTTGATTTTCCTAAGTTGGTTGGTGAGAATTCTTCTGCAAACTTGATTTTTAATTTGTGGAATAAAGACCATAGATTGGTGGAATTAGTGGTGGGTGGAAGAAATTATTGCAAGTATGCTTTGTTTTGTTGTGGATGCATGGTCATTTAATTCTCTGCACAACCTGTGTTTTTTCAAACTTGTGGGCCTCACCTATTGGAAAAATAAGAGTTAGGCAATGAATGAAAAGGAAAGGTTAGGCATGATTGAAGAAAATTTGGCAGGAAAGAATTTGGCAGAAAAAGTTAGGCAGCTCATTTGGTTTTCTCCTCCGTTCTGCACTATAAATAGGGGGTAACCCCTCCTTCCTCATCACACCACTTACATATCAGATATTCTTATTCTAAAGTGTTGTGAGTATTTTCTTGAGTATAAGAATACTTTGAGCATAGTTTTTCTGCAAGATTTTCTCGGAATAATATCTGATATTCCAGTCAAATCCAAGCTTCTACTAAGGTAAAGGATATTATTTTATTTCAATACTAGTAAGAAATATTATTTTCATTCATACTCCATAGTATGGAAGTGATATTATTTCATTTCATATTCTCTAAATTTGAACTTACTATGGTAAGTATTACTTCTATAATTCCTAAAATGATTAGAAATTTCGTTTCATCTAATATCATTTTATAGGAATATTGGTCTGAACTTTTTATCAAATTTAGAACTTTTCATGACTGGGTACTGTTCACGAGTACTGTTCACGGTTACTGTTCACGGGTTCTGTTCACAGGTACTGTTCACGAAAGAAAAAAAAACATTTTTTCTTCTTTCCTTCAAATTATCTGTTGTGACCCTTATTCTTGAAATTTAATCCGTGTTTTGATTTTTCATCATCCTCAGTCCTAAATGGTGATATAAATGAATATCTTTGGCCTGTAGTGCAAAGATGTGATTAACTGATGAATATCTTTGGCCCGTAGTGCAAAGATGAACAGGTGTTGAGATGAACATGACCGACTGGTGATATAAATGAATATCTTTAGCTTGTAGTGCAAAGATGAATATTGATTGTTGTTACAGGGATAAAATATTGATGATGGACTTTTAAAATCTTAGAAGATAGTAGAACTCATTCTTTACGTGACTCTTCTAATGGATTGCTGTTTTCGCTGCATTTGTTGATCTAAAACTTTTTGTCTATTATATTCTATCAGATTTTTCCATGTTGAAGACTAATAATAATTTGTTGTATATTATCTTAGTCATAATATTCTTTGCTGGGCTAGTTGAGCTCACCCTTTTCCTTTTTGTTCCATTTTTCTTCCCAGGAGGTGAGAACATAGCAGGAACTAGCCGGGATATGGAGTGATGGATCAGGATAAATGTATTAGTAGTCCTCACTATTTTGTAAAATAGTATATCAATAATTGTAATAAGGACTCCTTTTGAGTTTGTATAATCTCTATTAGACTATATTTGTATTCAAACTCACAGTATGTGTCGTCATATTTTGCACGACAATTGTATTATTGAAGTTGTAGTTGCTTTCTGTACCATGTATTTGGCGACTCAGAATGGGTGTTGTATACCTATTTTGGGGGCGTCACAGTTGGTATCAGAGCTTAGGGATATGGTCTCTGGCAGAGATCGGGGAATAGAACTAGGAGGGGAGAGATAAGTAAATCATTCGCTAGTGTGTCATACCTAAGCTTATTTGTTGGTCGGTTATAATATAGGGATATTATGTGATATGTTAATTGTTTAATTAACCCTTGTTTTATGGCAGTATTTAAGAATGGCTGCTGAGAACGTTAACAATGGAGTATATGAAACTGTGGAACAACCTTTAGTCACAAACCAGGAGAACGTACAACAGGAAGGCAATATTCCTCCTGTAAACAACACTACCGAGCAAACGATGAACGATGGAATGTTTAGGAGCTTTTTGCAGTTCATGCAAAACCAGACGAGGGAGACTCATGCACAAAATACGGGTGGAAATGCAAGCAATGCGCGACTTGTCACAGCCAAGCAATTCAAGGAGTTGGGACCACCAGAATTTAAGGGAAATACAGATCCGATCATGGCGGAAACGTGGGTTAAGCAAATTACCAAGATATTTGATGTCTTGGGATGCACGGAGGAACAAAAGGTTCCATTCGCCACCTTTATGTTCCGAGGTGAGGCAGACTACTGGTGGAAGTCTGTGAAGCGTACCCTGCCAGCCGCACTCAGCATATCTTGGAAAACGTTTCAGAAACTATTTAATGACAAGTACTTTCCTGAAAGTATTCGTCATATAAAGGAGGTGGAGTTTATCAGACTGGAACAAAATAACATGACGGTGTCCCAGTACGAGGCGAAGTTTGCAGAGTTATCCAGGTTTGCACCTCATTTGGTCGAGAATGAGGAACGAATGACGAGGATGTTTCTGAGAGGTCTAAAGCCCGAGATTCGGTAATATCTTATCTCTCATAAATTTTTATTATATTCAGATGTTGTAAACATGGATTAATTATTAGAGCAAGATAATGAGTATGTTCAACCAAGGGACCACAGGTGACAGCAGTCATCAGAACAACGATAACCAGCGGAGAAAGAAAAATATGGACAAGAGCGGCAACCACTCTGGTAGTAATCATGGCCATGAGAATAGAAGAAGCGAGTCGGGGAGAGATTTTAAAAAGAGGAGATTCAACAATGACACTGTGAAGACGTCAGCACCAGCAACAACTGGTTTTAAGGGAAGAGAACGACCACCGGTCGTATGCTATAAATGTGGAAAAGAGGGACATATCAGCCCAAACTGTCCACAACAGTTTAAGGTATGCTATAATTGTGGAAAGGAAGGACATATCGCTCGAGATTGTACTGTAGCGAAACGAAGTCCAGCGGGGATGGTTACTCAAAAGGCTATCCCATAAAAGTCAAAGTCAACGGTTCCTGAAAGAGCGTTTGTCGTGACTGGTCATAGTGCGAGGAACCCAAACGAGGTGATCACGGGTAAGCTAATCATAAATTCTTGCAAAGTTTATACCTTACTAGATACCGGTGCTACCCATTCATTTATTTCTCCTACTTGTGCTCAACGTTTAAACTTAACACCTGAGAAATTGGACTTTGACTTATCTGTGGAGACTCCGTTAGGAGAAACTTTCATCACATCCATTGTTTATAAATCTTGTTTGATCCAAGTTGGCACCATCACCTTACCTGTTGACCTTATCTCTTTAAAGATACTTGCATTTGATGTGATTTTAGGAATTGATTGGTTAACCACTCATCATGCTAAAATTGATTGTTTTCATAAGGTTATTAGTTTTCATATTCCTAGCCAACCTGTCATACGAATTCAAACTACTAAACCACTAAAATTAGTCACTGTCATATCAAGCCACAAAGCTATTCGTTTATTAAAAAACGGATGTCAAGCATTCTTAGCCCATGTTATGGATTTGAACAAAGACAAGTCAGATTTGAATAATATTTATGTTGTTAGGGAATTTCCTGATGTATTTCCAGAAGAACTTCCCGGTCTACCCCCAGAACGTGATGTTGAATTCTTTATTGACCTTGAACCGGGTACAAAACCCATTTCTAAAACCCCATATCGAATGGCTCATATTGAACTTTAGGAGTTAAAAGTCCAACTGCAGGAGTTATTAGACATCGGTTTCATTCGTTCTAGTACATCTCCTTGGGGTGCTCCTGTTTTATTCGTAAAGAAGAAAGACGGGAGTATGCGACTTTGTATTGACTACCGAGAATTGAACCATGTCACCATTAAGAATAGGTATCTGTTACCTCGCATTGATGACCTGTTCGACCAGTTGCAAGGAGCACAATTCTTTTCAAAGATCGACCTTCGTTCTGGATCTCATCAGCTGAAGATTAAAACTGAGGATATTCCAAAGACTGCCTTCAGAACTCGGTACGGGCATTATGAATTCTTAGTCATGTCGTTCGGATTGACTAATGCTCCAGCTGCTTTCATGGATATGATGAACAGAGCATTCAAGGAATATTTGGATCAGTTCGTTGTTGTCTTTATTGATGACATCCTCATCTATTCCAAAAGCCGTGAAGATCATGAGCACCATTTGAAGCTGATACTTGAAAGGCTTCGTGAAAATAAGCTTTATGCCAAGCTGAAGAAATGCAAGTTCTGGCTTGAGGAAGTAGCATTCATTGGGCACGTGGTGTCAAAACATGGAGTATCTGTTGACCCGACGAAGATTGAAGCCATACAAAGTTGGGAGCAACCGAAGTATGCAACTTTCTGGGCTTAGCTGGTTATTATCGGAGATTCGTGGAAGGATTTTCTCGAATCGCTACTCCGTTAACTCAGCTGACTCGAAAAGATACAAAATTCGTATGGAGCGAGGAATGCGAGAAGAGTTTTCAAGAGCTCAAGAGGAGACTCATTTCGGCACCTGTTCTGGCAATACCATCTGGTACGGATGGATTTATTATCTACAGCGATGCTTCAGGCAAAGGGTTAGGATGTGTTCTCATGTAACATGGGAAAGTCATAGCCTATGCCTCACGACAACTCAAAGAATATGAGAGGAATTATCCTACTCATGATCTGGAGTTGGCAGCAGTCATATTCGCATTAAAAATTTGGAGACACTACTTGTATGGGGAGAAAGTGGAGATTTATACGGACCATAAAAGCCTCAAGTATTTCTTCACCCAAAAAGAACTTAATATGCGGCAACGACGTTGGCTTGAACTATTGAAAGATTACGATCACACTATTCAATATCATCCTGGAAAAGCGAACGTAGTAGCTGACGCATTGAGTAGAAGATCATATGCGAGTACGAGTGCGATATTGTCAATGCAAAGGCCCATTTTGTATGACTTGCAAAGGATGGAGATAGAGATGAAGGCTCCAAATACCCACGTGATAATATCAAACATACGAGTAGAACCGACTTTAATCGATAAAGTTAAAGCTGCTCAAGCTACGAACCTGAGGTTGATGCGTATGAAGAAGAAAGTGCAAGAAGGAGCTATTTCGGAAGCAAGAATCGATGAAGAAAGAATACTTAGATTCAACTCCAGACTTTGTGTTCCTAGCGATTCTGACTTGAAGCATAGAATCATGACGGAGGCATACAACACCTCGTTTGCAATCCATCCTGGGAGTACCAAAATGTATCATGATATTCGACATACATTTTGGTGGAATAATATGAAGAGAGAGATCGCGAAGTTTATCTCGAGGTGTTTAACATGTCAACGTGTAAAGGCGGAGCATCAAGTGCCAAAGGGTCCATTGCAACCACTTAAGATTTCGAAATGGAAGTGGGAACACATTACCATGGATTTTGTTACAGGTCTTTCCAAAGTTTCTCAAGGTATAGATGAGATTTGGGTTATTGTTGATAGATTAACCAAGTCTTCTCATTTCTTACCGATACGTGAGACTTATTCCCTTGAACGCCTTGCTCATATGTACGTGAATGAGATTGTGAGATTGCATGGCATGCCGGTATCCATAGTTTCGGATCGTGACCCAAGATTCACTTCAAGATTTTGGGTTAGCTTACAGAAAGTTATGGGCACGGATTTATGATTCAGTTCAGCATACCATCCTCAAATGGACGAACAATCAGAGAGGACTATTCAAACTCTTGAAGATCTATTAAGACTCTGTATCCTAGATTTCAAAGGGAGTTGGGATAAGTACCTACCACTGGTGGAATTCTCCTATAACAACAGTTATCAAGCAAGTATAGGTATGGCTCCATTTGAGGCGTTGTATAGAAGAAAATGTCGCTCTCCGGTATGCTAGGACGAGGTGGGAGAAGCAACGTTGTTGGGACCAGAATTAGTACGCATAACTACAGAAAAGATCCAAATGATTCGACAACATATTCAAACCTCACAAGATCGACAAAAGAGTTATGCTGATCTTCATAGAAAGGACGTGGAGTTTAATATTGGAGATCATGTACTGTTACGTGTTGCACCATGGAAGGGAGTTACAAGATTTGGAAAGAGAGGAAAGCTCAATCCAAGATTTGTTGGTCCATTTGAGATTCTTGACCGAATAGGAAATGTGGCCTATAGACTAGCATTCCCTCCAAGTATGTCTCGTGTTCATAATATTTTTCATATATCCATGCTTCGTAAATATGTGAAAGACCCGAACCATATTATTGCGTTAGAACCAGACGAGATAGTCGAAGATTTAACGTACGAAGAGGTACCTGTTAAGATCTTGGATAGGAAAGAGCATGTCCTACGCACGAAGGTTATACCACGAGTTAAGATTTTGTGGAGAAACTATGCTATTGAAGAAATGACTTGGGAGTTGGAATCAGAAATAAAAGCGATGTATCCTCACCTTTTTGAAGCACCAGGTACGTACGTCAATTTCGAGGACGAAATTTTATAAGGAGGGGAGGTTGTAAGACCCCAACTTATTATAAATAAAATCGAATTTCCTCTATTTATTATTGTGAATAATAAGGTGTTAATTGATATAATACTTTGGTTATGGGTGAAATGTGTAAATTTTGCAAAATAAGCAAGTGGTTATAAAATAATCATTGTTGTCGGGGAATATTCGTTTGGTCTTGGAATATTCTTGTTGTCGGGGAATATTCGTACGACGGCTCAGTTATGTGTGGGCCCCATAACAGAATAACTGTCAAATGAAGAAAACGACAAGCTTGAGTTTTTATAAATACCGGCGTAGTTGTTACCGTTAACACCGTTGGGTTACCTGGTGGTTAAAATACAGTAATACGCGTAGTTGCACAGTAGCACACGGTATTGCACAGTATAGTTGAATTATTGATTCGTACGTAAGAAGGCACTACTCAATAATTGTTACAGTAGTTACTGTTCAATATTTTATTTTATTGATTCAATAATTGCTGCGTTGTTATTTTATATTATTGTTGTTTCAATAATTGTCACTGCACAGTATTTTTCATTATCAGATCAATAATTCATATTATTTGAATAATATTATTAGATAACATTATTGGCAATGTCTAGAAAGTTCTGTCAAGTTGAGGTTAGATAATCTAATTGCGCGCCAGTAAGGAGAATTCCTTATTGGAAAGCCCCCTCTTTCCTGGGAACGGCCTGGTTGTCATAATTGTGATTCTGTAATATTATTTGTGAATAATTAATTATTGATTTATATGATAAGAAAATATTTATTTGATGTGGATATAAATGAGGAATTTATTTATTTATGTGGTTATAATTGAAGGAATTTTAGTATGAATTATTTGTTGAAAGTTTGGCAATTATTTATCCGAGAGAATATTCATTCATATATATTATAATTATATATATATATATATATATATATATATATATATATATATATATATATATAAGCATGTGATTAAAAGATGGAGTAAGCAAATTGCATTCGAATGCATAGCAGTATATCTTTGATTTTCTAAGTTGGTTGGTGAGAATTCTTCTGCAAACTTGATTTTTAATTTGTGGAATAAAGACCATGGATTGGTGGAATTAGTGGTGGGTGGAAGAAATTATTGCAAGTATGCTTTGTTTTGTTGTGGATGTATGGTCATTTAATACTCTGCACAGCTTGTGTTTTTTCAAACTTGTGGGCCTCACCTATTGGAAAAATAAGAGTTAGGCAATGAATGAAAAGGAAAGGTTAGGCATGATTGAAGAAAATTTGGCAGGAAAGAATTTGGCAGAAAAAGTTAGGCAGCTCATTTGGTTTTCTCCTCCGTCCTGCACTATAAATAGGGGGTAACCCCTCCTTCCCCATCACACCACTTACATATCAGGTATTCTTATTCTAAAGTGTTGTGAGTATTTTCTTGAGTATAAGAATACTTTGAGCGTAGTTTTTCTGCAAGATTTTCTCGGAATAATATCCGATATTCCAGTCAAATCCAAGCTTCTACTAAGGTAAAGGATATTATTTTATTTCAATACTCGTAAGAAATATTATTTTCTTTCATACTCCATAGTATGGAAGGGATATTATTTCAATTCATATTCTCTAAATTTAAACTTACTATGGTAAGTATTGCTTCTATAATTCCTAAAATGATTAGAAATTTCGTTTCATCTAATATCATTTTATAGGAATATTGGTCTAAATTTTTTATCAAATTTAGAACTTTTCATGACTGGGTACTGTTCGCGAGTACTGTTCACAGTTACTGTTCACGATTACTGTTCACGGTTACTGTTCACGGGTACTGTTCACTGGTACTGTTCACGGGTACTGTTTACAAAAGAAAAAAAACATTTTTTCTTCTTTCCTTCAAATTATCTGTTGTGACCCTTATTCTTGAAATTTAATCCGTGTTTTGATTTTTCATCATCCTCAGTCCTAAATGGTGATATAAATGAATATCTTTGGCCTGTAGTGCAAAGATGAATAATTAACTGATGAATATCTTTGGCCCGTAGTGCAAAGATGAACAGGTGTTGAGATGAACATGACCGACTGGTGATATAAATGAATATCTTTGGCCTGTAATGCAAAGATGAATATTGATTGTTGTTACAGGGATAAAATATTGATGATGGACTTTTAAATCTTAGAATATAGTAGAACTCATTCTCTACATGACTCTTCTAATGGATTGCTATTTTCGCTGCATTTGTTGATCTAAAACTTGTTGTCTATTATATTCTATCAGATTTTTCCATGTTGAAGACTAATGATAATTTGTTGGATATTATCTTAGTCATAATATTCTTTATTGGGCTAGTTGAACTCACCCTTTTCCTTTTTGTTCTATTTTTCTTCCCAGGAGGTGAGAACATAGCAGGAACTAGCCGGGGTATGGAGTGATAGATCAGGATAAATGTATTAGTAGTCCTCACTATTTTGTAAAATAGTATATCAATAATTGTAATAAGGACTCCTTTTGAGTTTGTATAATCTCTATTAGACTATATTTGTATTCAAACTCACAGTATGTGTCGTCGTATTTTGCACGACAATTGTATTATTGAAGTTGTAGTTGCTTTCTGTACCATGTATTTGGCGACTCAGAATGGGTGTTGTATACCTATTTTGGGGGCGTCACAATATATATATATATATATATATATATATATATATATATATATATATATATATATATATATATATAAACTGAGATAACTTTCTCCCGACTATTTCGAAAAATAGGTAAGTGGGGGTCCATATGAGAAGCAAAATTTACAATAAATACTTCATAAAAATCTCCTCTATTTATCTCAATTCCCTTGACTTCACAAAACATATTTTTAATAACATTCATCATTAATATTATAAATCACAATATTAACAATCAGATCATTCCGAGGAAAGAGGAGGCTTTCCGATAAGGATTTATCCCTATTGGCGCGCAATTAGGTGACCAAACCTCTTTCCTCGACAGAACTTTCTAGACATCGTTAATAATACAAATAATAATATGAATAACTTTGTCGTCTCAATTATTGATTTAATAATATAAAATATTGTGACAATAATTGAATCAATAATGTGAGCTACTATGCAACAATTACTGTAGCAATAATTGAGTATAACTGAGTGACTTCTCACGTATGCATCAATAATCAATACCGTGTGCTACTATGCAACCACGCGTATTACTATACTTTTATCACCGGGTATTTCAACAGTTAACGGTAAAACTTTCGCCGTTATTTTTATAAAAAGTTATTTATGTCGTTTTCTAACTCTGACAATAATTTCGTTGTGGGTTCCACCAATGATTGTGTTGTCGTACGAATATTCTCTGTTAAAACAAATATTCCCCGACCAATCGTGTAAGACCCCAACTTTTATGAATAAAGATTTAATTTTCTCAAAATATTTTTTTGAATAATAAGGTGTGAATTTGATATAATGTTATACTTGTGGGTAATATTTACAAATTTTGCAAAGTATGCAAGTTGTCATAAAATATTCGTTTTATCAGGGAATATTCGTACGACGACACAATCATTGATGGACCACACAACGGAATTATTATCAGAGTTAGAAACGACATAAATAACTTTTTATAAAAATAATGGCAAAAGTTTTACCGTTAACTATTAAAATACCCGGTAATAAAAGTACAGTAATACGCGTGGTTACATAGTAGCACACAGTATTGATTATTGATGCTTACGTGAGAAGTCACTTAGTTTTATTCAATTATTGCCACAGTAATTGTTGCATAGTATCTCACGTTATTGATTCAATTATTGTCACAATATTTTATATTATTAAATCAATAATTAAGACGAAAAAGTTATTCATATTATTATTTGCATTATTAACGATGTCTAGAGAGTTCTGTCGAGGAAAGGGGTTTGGTTACTTAATTGCGCGCTAATAAGGAAAAATCTTTATCGGAAAGCCACATCTTTCTTGGGAATGATCTGATTGTTAATATTATGAGTTATAATATTAATGATGAATGTTATTAAAATTTTGTTTTGAGAAGCTAAGTGAGTTGAGATAAATAGAGGGAATTTTTATGAAATATTTGTTATAAATTTTGCTTATTATATGGACCCCCACTTACCCATTTTTTAAAATAGTAGGTAGAAAGTTATCTCAGTTTTGTTTTATATATATATATAAAATTTTGTTTTTTATGCAAAATAGAATATATTATATTTTATTATTTGTATAGTACTGTATAGTGTTGCATAGTGTAGCATAGTAAAATCAAAATTTTTTAGAATTCGTCCGTGAAGAATTCTTTCGAATTTTATTGTGCAATCCGTGATTTTATTTTCTAAATAGTATCATGTCATTCTCCTATAAATAGGATGCTCAGTTTAGAAAAGAAAATCACATCAGGATAAGAGAATTCTTCTTCTATAATATTGAGCGTATTTTTTTAGAGTTTAAGGAAGCTTTGAGTGTAGAAAATAATATAAATTTTTTTCAAGAATATCTCCGCTATACCAGTCTGAATTGCTCTCTTTTTAAGGTAAGGGAAATTATTTATTTCATATTCGCTTACGATATTATTTTTCGTATTCGTAAGGAATTTTATTTTCGTTCAATATTCGTAAGGAATATTATTTTCGTTCAATATTCGTAAGAAATATTATCTTCGTTCAATATTCGTAGGAATACTATTTTCGTTCAACAGTTGTAAGTAATATTATTTTTTTTCAATATTCGTAAGAAATAATATTTTCTTCCATACTCTGTAGTATATAAGTAATATTATTTCATTTTAGATTCTGAATTCTACACTCATTTCCATACTCTCATTGGCCCGTAGTGCATTGATGGACAGTTTGTTGGTATGATCATGTCTGTAACGCTCCCAAAATAAGTATACATCACCCATCTTGAGTCGCCAAATACATGGTACAAAATTCAAATACAACTTAATTATACAATAGTCATGTAAAATACGACAAAACATGAGCTGTGAGTTTTAATACAAATATTATCATCTGGACGGTATTCAAACTCAAAATAAGTCCTCAATACATTTATTGTCACACTATTTAATAGAATAGTGAGGACTACTAATTCTATCATCTGGACCGTCACTCCGTTCCCCGACTAGTTCCGGCTACGTTCTCATTTCCTGAAGAGAATAATAAAAGAAAGGGTGAGCTCAACTAGCCCAGTAAGAAATATTATGACTAAGATAATGCAGAAAAATTATTATTAGCCTTCAACAATATTAAACTGATAAAATATAATAGACAACAAGTTTAACTGCAGCGGAATAATCAATCCATTAGAAGAGTCAAGTAGAGCATGATATCTACTATCTTCTATGATTTAAAATGTTTTCATCAATTTTTATCGCTGAGACTCAGCTTAATAAATAAACCACATCATCGAATCATCCCTGCACTACGGGCCAAGGATATTCATTAAATCATCAATGGTCATGACTATACCGAATAATCCCTGGTCATAATCATACCAAAAACGGTCCATCAATGCACTACAGGCCACTGAGGACTTTTACCACATCATTTATAACATTACAGGTCATGATTATACCGAATGATCCCTGGTCATAATCATACCAAGTCCATCTATGCACGTAAGCCAAAGATGATGACAATGACATAATAATTCAATAAAACAAGTTCAAGAATAAATTTTAAAAATTTATAAGTTAATTTATCCTGAAATCAATAACGTCCAAATTGTCAACATGATACTGCTTTGTGGAGTAAAATTCAAGAATGCTCAGATAAATATTTCCATGAAAAGATACTGGATGAAGCGCAAATATCAAGGATATTTCACTAATTTCATGGCGTATAGAAGCCAAAACTTTAACCAACTTAGTATAATAGAATATATGAAACCGCAAATAGATTTTTGCCCGCCATGCTATAATTCACGTAGAAAGATCATTTTCACAATTTAATAAGGAATGAATACAAAGGATCATTCACCATGCATGTGGTAATCCACTTAGACAGGTTATTCCAACAGAATAATAAAGAATGGAATAACAGAAGAATTCACCATGCATGAGGTAGTCCGCATAGACAGGTTATTCCAACAGAATAATAAAGAATGGAACCAGGTCATGCGTAATCCGCACAGACAGGATATTCGAACAAAATAATAAAGAATGGAACCAGGTCATGCATAATCCGCACAGACAGGATATTCCAACAGAATAATAAAGAACGGAATAACAACATAATTCACCAGGCATGCGATAGACCGCACAGACAGGTTATTCCAACAGAATAATAAAGAACGGAATAATAACAGAATTCATCAGGCTTGCGATAGACCGCACAGACAGGTTATTTCAACAAAATAATAAAGAATGAAATAATAGAAGAATTTCACCATATATGCGGTAATTCGCATAAACAGGTTATTCTAACATAATAATAAAGAATGGAATAACAACCCTTACGAATATTGAAAGAAAATAACTCTCTTCATGATTAAGAAGGAATAATACCCCTTACCTCAAAAGAAAACTGAATACTGGAATAGTGAGGTAGCAAACTTCTATTCTTCTTTCTCTCTATAATAATTGCTCTATAGCTTTAGTGAATTGGTGAGAAATGAAGGAAGAATGAGCTTCTATTTATAGGAAAATATAGTTTCAATAATTACATATTTTGGAGCTCGAAATATTACAGTATAATATCTTCCTCTTTTTCTTCATTTTTAATTTAGTCCTACAAGTATTATTAAACTTGCACCACCTCCCCTAATAGTAAATAATGTGAATCAATAGTAAAATCATGTGACTCAATAGTATAATCATGTGAAAAAATTAATTACAGTAAAGTACCTCCATCTATATCTTCATTTTTAACTTAGTCATGTAAGTATTATCAATGTTGCACCACTACCCCTAATAGTACAAGAATGTGAATCAATAGTACACACATGTGAATAAATAGTTGTAAGCATGTGAAATAATAGCAATTAATTGCTCATTTATCCGATTAATTACCCGATTGGTCAATATAACCTCCAGACATCAATTATTATTGAAATAAATGTCAATTTTCACTAACAATAATAATCCCAACACAATGGAACTATCAATTTCATTTTTAATTAACACAAACTTATTCATCATTAATATTATAACTCACAATATTTAACAACCAGATCATTCCCAGGAAAGAGGGGGCTTTTCGATAAGAATTTCTCCTTATTGGCGCGCAATTAGGTGACCAAACCTCTCCTTCACAGAACTTCTAGACATTGTCAATATTGTAAATAATAATATGAATAACTTTTTCGTCTCAATTATTGATTTAATAATATAATATATTATGCAGATGATACTGTGATAATAATTGAATCAATAATATGAGAGATATGATGCAGCAATTACTGTAACAATAATTGAATATAACTGAGTGACTTCTCACGTAAGCATCAATAATCAATATCGTGTGCTACTATGTAACCACGCGTATTACTGTACTTTTACTACCGGGTAGTTTAACAGTTTAACGGTAAAACTTCCACCGTAATTTTTATAAAAAGATAATTATGCCGCTTTTTAACTACGACAATACTTCCGTTGTGGAGTCTACCAATGATTGTGCCGTCGTACGAATATTCCTTGTTAAAACGAATATTCCCTGACCAATCGAATATTATATAACAACTTGTTTACTTTGTAAAATTTATAAATATTACCCCCAACTATAACATTATATCAAATCCACACCATAATATTCAAAAAAATATTTCAAGAAATTTATATCTCTATTCATAATATCTGGGGTCTAACAATGTCCATGCGTTCTCTTGGGCCAAGGGTGCAAAGATGAATTTTTTTTTGGCATGATCATGACCATTGGTGATAATAACGAATATCCTTGGCCCGTAATGCATGGATGATTCGTGGATGTGATAATAATGAATATCCTTGGCCCGTAGTGCATGGATAATTCAGTGATATGGATTATTTATTAAGCTGAGTCTCAGCGATAAAATTGATGATAAACTTTTAAATCATAGAAGATAGTAGATATCATGCTCTACTTGACTCTTCTAATGGATTGCTTATTCTGTTGTAGTTAAACTTGTTGTCTATTGTATTCTATCAGTTGTTATACTGTGGAAGGCAAAGAATAATTTATTCTACATTATCTTAGTCATAATATTCTTTACTGGGCTAGTTGAGCTCACCATTTTCTTTCATTGTTCTCTTCAGAAAATAAGAATATAGCTGAGACTAGTCAGGGAATGGAGTGACGGTCCAAGTTAATGGCTATAATAGTCCTCACTATTATATAAAATAATGTGATAATAATTGTAATGGGGACTTTATTTAAGTTTGAATACTGTCTACGAGACAATATTCGCATTAAAACTCTCAACTACGTATTGTCGTATTGTATAAATGAAGTTTGTATTTAAGTTATGTACCATATATTTGGCGACTCAGAATGGGTGATGTATACCTATTTTAGGGGCGTCACAAATTGAATATTTTATAACAACTTGGTTACTTTGCAAATTTATAAATATTACCTAAAATTATAATATTATATCAAATCCACACCATAATATTCAAAAAAATATATTTCGAGAAAAATTAATCTTTATTCATAAAAGTTGGGGTCTTACAACCTCCCCTTCTTATAAAATTTTGTCCTTAAAATTGGGGTACATACCTGGTATGTCGAAGAGGCGAGGATACCCTGATTTTATTTTGGATTCTAACTCCTAGGTCATTTCCTCAACATCGTAGTTTCTCCACAAAACCTTGACCTAAGGTATAACCTTGGAGCGTAGAATATGTTCCTTCTTATCCAAGATTTTAACAGACACCTCTTCATACGTTAAATCTTTCGCTATTTCGTCCGGTTCTAAATTAATAATGTGGTTCAGGTCTTCCACATATTTACGTAACATAGATATGTGAAAAACGTTATGAACACGAGACATACTTGGCAGTAAGGCGAGTCTATAGGCCAAAGTTTCTACTCGATCGAGGATTTCGAATGGCCCAATGAATAGAGGATTGAGCTTTCCTCTCTTTTCAAATCTTGTAACTTCTTTCCATGGAGAACCACGTAACAACACATGATCTCCAACATTGAATTCCATGTCCCTTTGATGAAGATCAACATAACTCTTTTGTCGATCGTGTGAGGTTTTTATACGTTGCCGGATCATTTAAATCTTTTCTGTTGTCATGCGTGCCAATTCCGGTCCCAACAAAGTTGCTTCACCCACCTCATCCTAGCATACTAGAGAACGACACTTGCTTGATAACTGTTGTTGTAAGAGAATTTCACTAATGGCAAGAACTTGTCCCAACTTCCTCTGAAGTCAAGGACACAGAGTCATAATAGATCCTCAAGAGTTTGAATAGTCCTCTCCGACTATCCTTCCGTCTGAGGATGATATGCCGAACTGAATCGTAAATCTGTGCACATAGCTTTTTGCAAACTAACCCAAAATCGTGAAGTGAATCTTGGATCTCGATCAGAAACTATGGATACTGGCATACCATACAGTCTTACAATCTCATTTATATATATACGAGCAAGATGTTCAAGTGAATAAGTTTCTCGTATAGGTAGAAAATGAGTAGATTTGGTCAATCTATCGACAATGACCCAAATTACATCTATGTCTTGAGAAATCTTAGGAAGACCAGTAACAAAATCTATGGTAATGTGCTCCCACTTCTATTCTGGAATTTCAAGTGGTTGCAATGGACCTTTTGGCACTTGATGTTCCGCCTTGACTCGTTGACAAGTTAGATACCTTGAGATAAACTCCGCTATCTTTCTCTTCATATTGCTCCACCAAAATATATGTCGAAGATCATGATACATTTTGGTACTCCCAAGATGGATTACAAACGGTGTATTGTGCGCCTCCATCATGATTTTATACTTCAAATCAGAGTCGTTAGGAACACAAAGTTTGGAGTTAACTCAAAGTATTACTTCTTCATCGATTCTTGCTTCCGAAATAGCACCTTCTTGTACTTTCTTCCTCATACGCATAAACTCCAGGTTCGTAAGTTGAGCAGTTTAAACTTTATCGATTAAAGTCGGTTATACTCGTATATTTTCCATCATCATGTGGGTCCCTGGAGTCTTTAACTCTATCTCCATCCATTGTAAGTCATACAAAATGGGCCTTTCCGTTGACAATATCGCACTCGTACCCGCATATGATCTTCTACTCAACGCGTCAGCTAACATGTTCACTTTTCTAGGATGGTATTGAATGGTATGGTCATAATCTTTCAACAGCTCGAGCCAGCGTTGTTGCCGCATGTTGAGTTCCTTTTGAGTGAAGAAATATTTGAGGCTTTTATGATCTGTATAGATCTCCACCTTCTCCCTATACAGGTAATGCCTCCAGATTTTAAGCGCAAAAATAACTGCTACCAACTCTAGATCATGAGTAAGATAATTTCTCTCATATTCTTTGAGTTATCGTGAGACATAGGCTATGACTTTCCCACGTTGCATAAGAACACATCCTAACCCTATGCCTGAAACATCGCTGTAGATGACAAATCCCTCCGAACTAGATGGTATTGTCAGAGCAGGTGCTGAAATAAGTCTCCTCTTGAGTTCTTGAAAACTCTTCTCACATTCCTCGCTCCAACCAAATTTTGTATCTTTTCGAGTCAGCTGATTTAATGGAGTAGCGATTCGAGAAAATCCTTCCACGAATCTCCGATAATAACCAGCTAAGCCTAGAAAGCTATGTACTTCAGTTACTGACTTAGGTTGCTCCCAGCTCTGTATTGCTTCAATCTTTGTTGGGTCAACAGATATTTCGTGATTTGATATCACGTGCCCAAGGAATGCTACTTCCTCAAGTCAGAACTCGTATTTCTTCAACTTGGCATATAGCTTATTCTCACGAAGCTTTTAGAGTATCAACCTTAAGTGTTGCTCATAATCTTCACGGCTTTTGGAGTATATGAGGATGTCATCAATAAAGACAATCACAAAATGATCCAAATATTCCTTGAATACTCGGTTCATCATATCCATGAAAGCAACAAGAGCATTAGTCAATCCAAAAGACATGACTAGGAATTCGTAATGCCCGTACCGAGTTCTGAAAGTAGTCTTTGTAATGTCATCAGTTTTAATCTTTAACTGATGATATCGGAATGAAGATCGATCTTTGAAAAGAAATTAGAACATTGCAACTGGTCAAACAGGTCATTAATGCGAGGCAACAGGTACCTATTTTTGATGGTGACATGATTCAACTCCCGATAATCAATACAAAGTCGCATACTCCCATCTTTCTTCTTTACAAATAAAACAGGAGCACCCCAAGGAGACGTACTAGGATGAATGAAACCGATGTCTAACAATTCCTGCAGTTGGATTTCTAACTCCTGAAGTTCAATAGGAGCCATTCGATATGGGGCTTTAGAAGTGGGTTATGTACCGGGTTCAAGGTCGATACAAAATTTGATTTCACGCTCTGGGAGTAGGCCAGGAAGTTCTTCAGGGAATACGTTAGAAAATTTATTAACGATAGAAATATCATTCAAATCTGACGTATTTTTGTTTCCGTGACATGGGCTAAGAAAGCTTGACATCCGTTTTTCAATAAACGAATGACTTTATGGCTTGATATGATTGTGATTGACTTTAGTGGCTTGGCTGCTTGAATTCGCATAATAGGTTGGTTAGGAATATGAAAGTTAACAACCTTATAAAAATAATCAATTTTAGCATGATGAGTAGTTAATCAATCAATCTCTAAAATCACATCAAATGCAAGTATTTTCAAAGAGATAAGATCGACAGGTAATGTGAGGTTGCCGATTTGAATCAAACAAGATTTATAAACAGTGGATGTAATTAGCCCGTCAAAAACTAGGCTATGGTCTTCACTTTTTCGGCCCACTAAAACCTGGGCTGTTTTGGCCCGGTTCAATGATGACCCGCCCGTGGGCGCCTGGCCAGCCCGGTCCTTTAAAAAAAACCCCTATCTGGCTATGTCTCTAATCTCCCTAAGAGCTAACCAGCTTGGCTAAGGCATAATAAAGGGACTTTTTTCGATCTGGATCTGAAACTGAGAGTCTGAGACAGAGAGACGATGACGACTGGGAAATCCACAAATCCACCCTTCGATCGATAGACGACGACTGTGTAGCTTCTTCTCTTCGTCCCGAATCCAAATCATCATTCTGTGAGAACAATTTCCCTCTGGAATCTGGGTAATTTTCTCTCTCTATATATAATATATCTCAGTGTTGAATACTTGAATTTCTTCCATCAATATAATCTGGGTTACGAAGGGTATAAAAAGGGGGATACATGGTAATTGGTAAACGCCAGTATATAACCTTCTTTGTTCCAATTTGTTTATTGGGTTATGTGAATAATCATGATACTTTTCCTTAGCAAATGGGAAACCATATTACAAAAACCATAACTTCAAGTTTTCATGGTGTTGGAAGTAACCTACTGAGATTGAGAGTATTAAAGCACAACTCGATTAAAATATGTTGTTTTGGTGGATGTTTTATGTTGGTTTGTGCAACTTTCATAAAAAAATATTTTCCTTGGTAGTTATTTGTCAAAATAAGACTGTATCTAGGTGTGTTTAATTGTAAATTTGTGATTCAGTTCTTTGTTGAAAGAAGAGAACCTATTGTTTAAGTTTATATAGTATTTATTTATGCAATAAGATGAGCTTGGTGATTGAGTTTCAGTCTTGAAATGCTTTTAGTTAGAAGTGCAACTGGATTTGGAGAAATTTGAGTCTAGAGTAGTAGTAATTAAACAAGACATGGTTTGTAGTTTTACTTTTTCAAATTAACAAAAAGTAAAGATGTTTTATGTAATACCCGGTTAAAAAAAATAAAATAAAATAAAAATAAATATTGAATAAGAACAATTATTTTGTTTTAAATTATATTAATTATATTTTGTCTTTTATTTGGGTCAAACTAGTCATTTAAATTATATGGGCTAATAAATATTAATAAGTAATAGATAATATTATGTGATTAAAATTTGGGCCTTAATATTAAATTAACCCAATTAGAAGTTTATTAGGGCAACTTAATTAATAAATAGTTAAACCTAATATTACTTCATTATACAAACTGGGAAAAAAAAAAAAAAGAGGTGGCCGCTTAACCGATGAAGAGAGAGTTGTGATTGTGAGATTTAATTAGCTTACTGAAGAAACAAAAGAGGTGTCTTCCTTTCTTTTTGCTTTTCTGTATATCATTAGTTATGGGGTCATATCAATCTAATTGTGTAATCAATAGTATGGGGTATATGTATATGTGTCACTGTTTCACTATTTCGCATGGTAAGAGATTGATATGAAGCTCATGTGTTGAAAAAAAAATGAGAAGAGATTCATTATCATGAGTAAAATTTATTGGAATAAAACAGGATGTATAGTGTGCGTGTGTGTGTGTGTGTGTGTGTGTATATATATATATATATATATATATATATATATATATATATATATATATATTGAGATATTAAGGATATTGATTGGGTAAATAAAAAGATAAATGATTAGAAAATCAATTATAATTTAATTTGGGTTTGTATTGTAAAATTGTTGTAATTGAGGAAATTAATTTCATATTAATATAATTTATAATTAGTAGGTAACTTATAATTGTATTATTATTACTTTTAATTAGTTCGGACGGAGGGAGTAATAAAGAATGAATCTATATTATATTATATATATTATTTTTGGAATAGAAGTTAGTATGAATCTTGGTGTACTTTGTATATAACGAACATGAAGCTCATATTATTTTATAATAGTAATATTAATAATAATAATAATAGTAATAACAAATCATGGAAAAGGGAGAATTATTAATTATGAATTTAATATACTGTTATTAATTTATTTATGTTAATTTGTGTAATTAGATCAGACGGAAGGAATTTAAAGAGTTATATTTGAAATATAAATTTTGGAGTATTAATAATTGATATAAAGTGATGATTAAAGGCATATTAAATAGATTATGAATTATTTTGGAATTATTAGTTTGGATTATTTTTAATTTGAGGTGAATATGTTTAGGTGGTGAATAACATTTCGTATTTGATATCGTTGGCATTTGAGGGTAACATTTTGTGGAGTGTGCTATAAATGGTTTGGAAGTATCAGGAACGAATTCTGTACTCTTCCAGCGATACTTTTGTTAAATTTGATTTGTTCGTTTTGCTCCTCGTTTCAAAATTTGTTATTATTTCACATAATTGTTTCTTGTGAAATTCATATATTTGTTTCATTTTGGAATTGACACATTGGACTCGTATTTGTACACTTTGAATTAGGATATCATGTTTAGTATTTATTTTTGATAATTGTAAAGCGGTACATGTTGCTACCTTCTTTTGAGACCTTGTGACTATAATTTGATTTGGTTCAACATGTACATATAGAACCCTTTTGTTGGTATTATGCCGCATGTGTTGTGACATGATATTTTTGTTAGAATATACTGTAGGGTATACCTGAGCTATAACCACCTGTGGGGGTACCACAGGCATGTCGTCTTGGCACGAGAGGCATGACACTCTCCGTGGCGGTGTGATTAGTCCACGGCGTCTCCGTTTGGGCTCCGGAGGAAGTGGGCCATTTGGTGCTTTGTTGTGGGAGGCGTATGGGTTAACCCTAGTTTTCTGTTCTGCGAATTGGTGATGTTGTGCCAAACACACTATCCGATTTGCATACATTTAGATTCGCGGTACAATGTGTGATTTACCTGTGTGGCATTATTTTGGTTGCCTGTGTGGCATCATTTGATTTGCCTATCATTAGTTTGACTTGCCTGTGTGGCAAGATATATTTTTGAGCTCATTCGGTATGAAATAACTCCAGCCATTTGTTTCAGGCTATTATTTTATTGGATTAGTTTTGTTGGTTTCTGTTCAGTTCAAGTCATTGAGTTAGTTACTTCAGTTCGTTATTTCTTTATTCTTTTATTGGTTTCGTCAATTATGTTGATTCAGATGGATATTATATTTTTGTTCGTATTTGCACTTAAGGCTTTGTTCAGTATTTTGTCGAAGTTATTTTCGTATATCAGTTGTATATCTTTTGTATATCTATATCCGTACTGGGCAATTGGCTCATGCTGTGTTTTTCTTCCGGCAGGTTTGCAAGGGTGAATTCAGGGCTAGTGTGATGAGAGTTTTGCCTTTGACCATTTAGGTTGATTCGAATTTTAAGTTTTGATTATTTTGACTCAGTTTGGAGAATTGTACTTATTATTTTATTAATGGATCACCACTATTAATATTTTGAGGTTGTTAGTGCTCTGTTTATTTATTTTGAGGTTTGTTGTGCTTTGCACGTGACCTCCCTTTCCTTTTCGAGAAGGGGGTGTTACATTTTATATATTTATTTTTAAATATACTTCATTGATAAAATAAAGAAAGGAGTGTCCATGCCAGTTTTGTGGATAGTAAATGTCTAGAAAATAGCCTTAAGCTTCGAAGACAAACATTATAGTTGTCTTAATATTAAATCACTATGTGGATCTCTAAAATGTTCGTTTTTTGATGAAATTACTAAGTATGTAGGAGTACTACTGTAATTTGTGAGATGGTTGTGCTTGATTTTATGCAGCATCTTGTTTTAAAAGCCCATCAAAATGGATTGCAGTTCATTTTAATTAGATTTCTATATTTCTTAGGGTACTCTACATATGTAATACACTTAAAAGTAGAAGGTTAATCTAATTCATCACAGGATGAAATTACTGCCCCTCTTGTTGTGTCTTCAACCAACATTTTGCATCAAGTAAAAATGTGTCTGAGTAACTTGCATTATCCCAGATGTTTAAAACTGCTCCACCCCAGATTTTTTTTGTTAGTTTCCTTCCAGTGGTTGGGGTTGCATTTGCAGGATCTGCTATGAATTAGTTTTACAAATACATTCATTAATGTTGACTGTTGAGGAACATCATGTACACTGCACAAAAATACTTGCATTTGATTATTAAATCTAGTTAATTTGCAATTTTGAAAACTAATGCCAAATTGCCAATAAGGGTACACCATTTTAAAATTCTTCCACCTTCACTCTGTCTGTTGCTTCTACCATATATAATGTGACACATTTATGAATCTTTCTGCACAGGATGTCAAGCTATTCTTTCACTAGCAGATGGGATTGCAAGTATGCATTTGGAGCTTATTTTTGCTGATGGTGACATGGCAAATGACATGAATAGTCTTGGTTTGAATTTGTGTACTTTATCATTTATCAATCAGAGCACTTCAAAGATTAGTTTGTCTCATTTGTATCATTGTATGTAATATGTTACTCATTTACTTCTTGAGCTTTACAGTAACTTTAGATTATATTTTTTGTTCATTATTCTGAACTTTCCCTAGAAAGGAAGTGGAGACAAGAGAGAATGATTGATTTCAATTTAAATAGTATTGTGAATTTGTGATTTACAGATTTTTAAAATAATAAAAAAAAAAGAAATAAAAAAGCCCACGGGCCGGCACAACTCAGGCAACAGGCCGCTTAATTCCAGCCCACCAAAACCCGGGCCATTTTGGACCGGCTCGTCAATGGCCCGGCCCGCTTGCCAGGTCTAGATGTAATGAAGGTTTCTCCCAACGGAGTTTCAACAAATAAGTCAAAGTCTAATTTCTCCAGGGTTAAATTTAAACGTTGAGCGCAAGTAGGAGAAATAAAAAAATGGGTATAACCGGTATCAAATAAGGTATAGACTTCACAAGAGTTTATGATTAGCTTATCCGTGATAACTTCGTTCTGGTTCCTAGCTTTTTGAGAGGTCACGACAAACGCTCTCCCTTGAACTACCGGCTTTGACTTGTCTGGGACGGCCTTTGGTGTCTCCATCCCAACTGGACTTGACTTCACTACACGACAAAATCAGGCTAGGTGACCTTCTCTTCCGTAATTATAAAATGCTTTGGACTGCATCGTGCAATTTGGACTGATGTGTCCCTCCCCTTCATATTTGAAGCATACGATCGGTGGTCGTTCTCCTTCCTTGAAAACGGGTGTTGGTGCTGCTGTCTTTCCATCATTATTGAATCTCCTCTTCTTGAAATTTCCACTTCTATTATCTTGGTTATGATTACCACCGAAGTGGTTACCATTTTTGGCATGTTGACTTCCTCCACATTTGTTGTCACCACTTCAATGACTGCTACCACTGGTATTATCATTTTGCTGGCTGCTCTCTCTTGGTTGGGTTAACTCATTATCGCGCTCCAAGTACCGAGCCCTATTCACAACATCTGAATATAAACAAAGTTTGTGAGAAATGAGGTATTGACGTATTTTGGGTTTCAAATCTCGTAGAAACATTCGCGTCATTCGCTCATCATTATCAACCAAATGGGATGCAAACCGGGACAACTCGGCAAACTTAGCCTCGTACTGCGATACAGTCATATTGTTTTGCTCCAGCTTGATAAACTCTACCTCTTTCATGTGACGAATACTTTCGGGAAAGTACTTGTCGTTGAACAGTTCTTGAAACTTCTCCCAAGACATCTTTAGTGCGGCAGGTTGAGTACGTTTTACAGATTTCCACCAGTAATATGTCTCTCCTCTCAACATGAAGGTGGCAAAGGGAACCTTTTCACTCCTCGGAGCATCCCAAGACATCAAATATCTCTACCTTAAGTGGTTTTGGCTTTCCCAAACACTCCGGTGGTCCCAGCTCCTTGAACTGCTTAGCAGTGACCATCCGAGAGTTGCCAGTGTTTCCACCTGTATTTTGAATAGGAGTCTTTCTCGCCTGATGTTGCATGAATTGAATAAAGCCTCTAAACATCACATCGTTCATTATTTGGTCGGTATTGTTGTTTACTTGAGGATTGTTGCCTTCCTGATGCACATTATCCTAGTTATTGATCCGTGGTGACTCAACGGTCTCCTGTGCTCCATTGCTTATCTCAACATTTTCAGATGTCATTTTCAAACACTGTCACAAAACAAGGGTTAATTGACATGCCACATATTATCCCTATATTCTGACCGACCAATTAAATAACAAATAAACTTAGGTAGGTCATACTAGCGAAAGATTTTCCCGTCTCTCCCCCTAGTTCTAGCCTCACATCTCAGCCAGGGATCATATTCCTAAGCTTAGATACCAACTGTGATACTCCCAAAATAGGTATACATCACCCATTCTGAGTCGTCAAATACATGGTACAGAATACAAATACAAACTTAATTATACAACATGAGCTGAGAATTTTAACACGAATATTGTCTTTTAGATAATATCCAAACTCAAATGGAGTTCTCATTACAATTATAATCACTCTATTTTATAAAATAGTGAGGACTACTACAGCCACCATCTCGGATCGTCATTCCATTCCCCGACTAGTCCCGGCTACATTCTCATTTCCTGAAGAGAATAATTAAAGCAAAAGGGTGAGCTCAACTAGCCTAATAAGAAATATTATGACTAAGATAATGCAGAATAAATTATTGTTAGCCTTCAACAGTGTTAAACTGATAGCATACAATAAACAACAAGTTTAACTGCAGCGGAACAAGCAATCCATTAGAAGAGCCAAGTAGAGCATGATATCTACTATCTTCTATGATTTAAAAAAGTTTATCATCAATTTTATCGCTGAGACTCAGCTGAATAAATAATCCACATCACTGAATTATCCATGCACTATGGGCCAAAGATATTCATTAGTATCACATCCACGAATTATCCATGCACTACGGGCCAAGGATATTCATGTTATCACCAATGGTCATGATCATGCCAACAACTGTCCATCAATACATTACGGGCCAATGAGGACTTTTACCACATCATTTATAACATTACAAGTCATGATTATACAGAATAATCCATGGTCACAATCATACCAATCGATAGTCCATTTATGCAGTACGGACCAAAGATGACTTTCATCACAATATAAGCATGATGATGATGATAATGATATAAGAATTCAATTAAATGAAAGCAAAGGATAAATTTTAAAGATTTATAATTCAATTTATCCATAATTCAATAATGTCCAAATTGTCAACATGATACTGCTTTGTGGAGTAAAATTCAAGAATAATATTGTATCAAAAATAATTTGGACAGAAAAAAAAATTAATTTTTGTCATGAATAGTACCCCGGGTGAATAGTATCCCGTGAATAGTACTTCGTGAATAGTACCCCGTGAATAGTACCCCAGTATGAAAAGATTAAAAATTATCAAGAATGTTCAGAATAATATTTCTGTAAAAAGATACTAGATGAAGCGCAAATTTCAAGGACATTCTACTAATTTGACGGAGTATAAAAGCAATACTTTATCAAAATGAGTGTAGAATTCGGAATCTGAAACAAAATAATATTATTTACATACTACAGAGTATAGAAGAAAATATTATTTCTTACGAATATTAAACAAAAATAATATCTCTTACCTTAAAAAGAGAGTACTTCTGACTGGTATAGAGGAGATATTCTTGAAGAAAACTTGTATTATTTTCTACACTCAAAGCTTCCTTAAACTCTAAAGAAATACGTTCAATATTATAGAAGTCGAATTCTCTGATTCTGGTGTGATTTTCAATTCTAAACTAAGCATCCTATTTATAGGAGAATGGAAAGGATAATATTTGAATAAAATCATGGATAAACAGTATTTTTTCTCACGGGCGCGAATTCGCTGGCTGAAATTTTTTGATTTTTCTATGCAAACACTATGCATAATAAAATATAATATATTCTATTTTTTATAAAAAAAAATAAAACTTATTATAATATATATATATATATATATATATATATATATATATATATATATATATATATATAACAAAACTGAGATAACTTTCTCCCGACTATTATAAAAAATGGATAAGTGAGGGTCCATATAATAAACAAAATTTACAACAAATACTTCATAAAAATCTTTTCTATTTATCTCAATTCACTTGGCTTCACAAAACACATTTTTAATAACATTCATTATTAATATTATAACTCACAATATTAACAACCAGATCATTTCCAGGAAAGAGGGGGCTTTCCGATAAGGATTTCTCCCTATTGGTGCGCAATTAGGTGACCAAACCCCTTTTCTCGACAGAACTTTATAGACATCGTCAATAATACAAATAATAATATGAATAACTTTGTTGTCTCAATTATTGATTTAATAATATAAAATATTATGACAATAATTGAATCAATAATGTGAGCTACTATGCAGTAATTACTGTAGTAATAATTGAATATAACTGAGTGACTTCTCACGTAAGCATCAATAATCAATATCGTGTGCTACTATGCAACCACGCGTATTACTGTACTTTTATCACCGGGTATTTCAACAGGTAACGATAAAACTTTCGTCGTTATTTTTATAAAAAGTTATTTCTGTCGTTTTCTAACACCGACAATAATTCCGTTGTAGGGTCCACTAATGATTGTGCCGTCGTACGAATATTCCCCGTTAAAACGAATATTTTCCGACCAATCTAATATTTTATAACATCTTGCTTACTTTGCAAAATTTATAAATATTACCCATAACTATAACATTATATCAAATCCACACTATAATATTCAAAAAAATATATTTCGAGAAAAAATAATATTTATTCATAAAAGTTGGGGTCTTGTATGGTATGTCCCTCCCTGATAGCATGGACTACCATGATCACGCCGATATCCAGGTGGTCCATGTACAACGGCATGTACAGGTAAGCCACTATACACATCAAGAGTATGTCTACACGGGCGACATGTCAATCACCCTCAGAAATGGTGAAGTCCCCGGAGTATCGCAGATAGCTGTTCAATGACCCAAATCTGTCAATCAAGAAACTCATGGACACCACATTCCCCGAGGAAATCTTATCCAAGGCAACTCTGCGCCTCAAGCCTGTCAAGGTCATAAACTGTCGGCTCATGTGACCGACAGCCATCTGAGCGTAAGGCCTATCCAATGGTAAGTTTGTAAGACGCTCATACTCCTCTAATGTTGGAGTCAATTCCTGGGTAGCAAATCGGAATACCTGCCTATCTGGTACCCAATGCTCCAGCATGCCCTCTATAAAGCTCGGTGGAACCTGAAATGTCAGGAGGGTCATAGAGTGTCGCAACAGTTGATCAACTGTCACCTGATTTAGGGAAGACAAACTGTCATACCACAATCTCAAGGAAGATGCCACCAACACTGGTGGGGTATGCTCAATCCGGATAACAGTGGATGAAGACATCTATAGAGTCGTGTCATAAGACCATCTAGGGGTCAATGCTAAACTCATATCTAGAAATGCATATCCATGACATTATACATGCATGATAAATAACATATGACAATATGATGTAGGGAATGGAAAATAATATACATACATTCCTAAGTACATCATCATCTACGTACATCATCTTTGTATACAACTGAAAAATACAGGAAAATGGGGCACAACCACCCAATGACTAATAGAGGCCTATCAAAAGATATAGTGAGAAATACATCAGAAGAAGTCAATGGTGATGATGTCCACATCATCCAACCTGTCCATCTGATGTAACTCCTCCTGAGTCACTGAATCTCTGCCAATATGGATATCAGGCCGATAAAATGAAGGATCTTCGTCGGAAAAATCATCTAAATATGGGCCACCTGAAGGGCCAACCCCAAAACTGGAAGGATCAAAAGTATCTACCTCAAAAGGATCTCTGCCCAAATGCCGGATAAAGAAATGTGCCCGGTCCAACTTCTGGGTCAAACTATCAATCTGCGTCAGATGAGTAGGCTCTTGAACGCAGGCAATCCAATCTGTCATCATGACGACGCCATGAACCATATCCCCCATAAATTGTGTGGCGCGGTTCTGAGCTTCGATGGTGCGAGGGAACCACTAGCGGTAAAAAGCCTCCTGAGTGAAAGGTCTCTCTGAGAAAGTAAAGCCATCCACGTCCATCAATGGGACCTCAGTGATCGGCTGCAACAAAGGCAATGACGCCTAACAGGAGGAAAGATCGAAATACGAATCTCTCTTGTGGTGCTCCTAATAGCACGCTCTCCTAAATAGAGCTCCCAACGTCCGTCTGTAAGGAGAGGACTCCGACGGGTGGACAACACATACTCGACACCAGTCGAAAAAACACCCTCGAAGCCAATTGTCAAGTGGTGCTCAGAGTAAGGAACCCATGTAATGACATCAGCGATCAACAAATCCAATTATAGGCATGAATGGGTGAAACCCTCAGCTATAGGAACCTCTATCAAGGTGGAGTAATGCCATCGTCGTCCCCATGGATAGGTGTCTAAACCTAACAAGCTAACGGGATGAAGACATGGGAGCCTCTCGTAGGCCCAAAACTGCCAATACAAGATCAAACATCTTCAGTCAAAATGGCAACCCGAACAAGGGAAATCAAAAGATAAAAATACTCACTAGCAGGAATGGGTAAAACCCTAACCAATTCTCTGTCACACCCTCTAAGCGTAGGCACATTCCTCTGAGAAAGTAGGCAAAGGTGTAGGTACCCCAATCAAACTCTCCAATACGGTCCACCTCCCGAGTGGCTTTGTCCAAAGCGAATAACACCGTCGAAGAGTTATCAGCCAGGAAACAACCCCTGAGGATGATCAGGAACAATCACTGAAGAATGCGATCTCTAACCCTCCGATCATCGGGCAATAGCTCAGTCAGAGCCCCACTCACGGCATCTACACTCAAAGGACCAGAACGGACTATCCTGCCCTTGAGCACCATAGCTGGGACTCCTAACAAGGATCTGACAGCAGTCAGGGAAATATTAGCCACCAAAGGCACTAGCGCCCTAAAAAACTTCATCGTAGTGATAAATCGCCAATCCATCGGTGTTATCATTACCTCACAATTCAGGAAATTGAGAGACTGAGTCTGGTGAAACCAGCGCTCAGACAAAGCCCTAAGATAACTCCAAGGACAACGACGAGGGAGGATGGAGAGGAAACCCTCGAAACCCCAAGCATGCACATCTCTCGGTACTCTGGATGAAGAGTCTGGTAAATAAAATGTATGCTAAACCAGCTCCCAATGTAAAAAAGTCACAATACAAAAGAGTCCCAAGCATGCACCATCTCTCAGTACTCTAGATGAAGAGTTTGCGTAAAGCCAGAAATCGGCATCATAATGCAAAAGCAAAATCAGAACCCTTAACCCCATAAATTGGAAAAATAAGATTAACACGGCTTTTACCTCGTTCGCATGAAGATAGATCGAGGGGTAACGATTCAAATCATCCAGAAGCTCTAGAATCGTCACATTTATAGTTAGAAGCTCCCTGCAGGGAATGGAAGAAAAAGGAGTAGGATCTGCAACGGGTACATCCTCCTCCTCGTCCTCAACATCCGATCTATCAACCCGGATAGGACGAATCACTGACTCAGTCAACCGACGAGACTGTCGGGCTGGGCGAGGCTGAGGCACATTTGAAGCTCTTCTCCTCACATCTGAAGAGGTCCTATGGGAGCTACTCAACTGGTCTGGATCCATATATCTGGACAAAAGTCTCTAAATCACCTCAGAAAGGGTATGGTAAATTCTAACCTGGAGCTCATTAAATTCAGTTCATAGCTATATGCATGCATGCGTTACTTTAACATACATCTATAGTAGAGTTAAAAATGCATGCTCATTCAATGCCTAGACTTGTGAAAAAATTTTGCCAGTCTCCTTTGTAAAAAGGACTATCTACATGCGCGTAGGCATGACTAGGTGGCCATTCAGTAGCACACAAACTCAAAGTCATAAACATCTTATATGCATGAAAAATATCAAAGTCATATCCATAAGAGTAGCCTAGTTACCAGGATTACTTTACTTTAAAATCTTTGCTCATTTGTCCTTAAATAGGATGAAAAAAATAGCAGAAAAAGATGTCAAATTGATTGTTTCAAAAGTTAATTTTTTCACACCAATACGTTCAACATGGTAAAATACTAACATTTACTGCGTTGAATAATTTTTATCAATTCATATGATTATGCATATTCACTACTATGTGTTTTGAAGCATTCTATATGATATCTCACTCTCTAACGGTTAAAACTGGAAAAGAAAACATGTACACGTTACCAGGATAGTGCAGAATGATTGTACGGTGACAGATTTTGCAAAAAGCAGCTCGAACTCAGTAGATCTGAAGAAGAAATCTCGAATTCTCTGTGCGGATTTAACTTGAAAATAACTTATGAAAGGGATGGCAAGTGCAACATAACCCACGGGTGGCCGCGGGTCAACTTGTGGCAACCGCAGGTCTACCTGCGGCCACCCTAGGTGGTCCCCACCCCCCCTGCTCGATCAAATTTGAGTTGTAAAGGAGGTCCCACAAGTTGGAAAGTCAAATCAGGAAAAAGATGCTATACAATTAAGTAGAAAAGCCTGAAATCTTGATTTTCAGAGACCAAACTGCAGGTCTACATATCAATCATTGGTATTTAGCCAGATACAGGGTTCACAAAATTGATGATCAAAGTTATTGAAAGTTTCCCTTGTCAACAACACATCGCGAAGATCCGATGCCATCAACCTGGGGTTTTAATTGCAATCAAAAGCATACATCTCGCCAGAAATCCATCCCCAGCGGAGATTTCATACATCCTAAGTCGTTGAAAGCTATTTCAACAAGGGTCAGGCAGCCCTGATATTACCAGCCGTTGGCGATAACTCCAACGAAGAATCAGAAGGGATCTGATGATGCCAGCCATTGAAAGCCATTTGAACGAAGGTCAGGCAGCCCTGACATTATAAACCGTTGGCAGTAACTCCAGCGAAGCGTCATAGAAAACATGATTCCCCAAATAGTCACTCGCACATGAGAAGGGCATCTTCGGTGGAAAGCTTGCACAGAGGATTAAGGACTTTGGTGATAACCCCAATGTCAACATCATGTCGTCTTAATCATGGAGAAACTTTCATTCCAAAGATTTTGAAGACATCTCTACAACTTATCGGTAAATTAGGGTCAAATAGCACTAATGGACGATTTAAACCGCTGGCAATAACCCCATCGTTGCATCATAGAGATTCCTGTGATAAGAGCTTTGGAAACTACCAGTCGAGTAGACATCCAAGCAGTTCAACAGGGTCATCATTGATAACTCCATCCCCCAATAAAAGCGGTGGGAGCATAGCAGTTATCACGTCCCGTTGGAAATCAGTCCAACAAACAACACCCAACATTACATTCACATCATACTGCATTGCATCTACATCATGATTATCTTATCACATTTCAAGTGTCTAGTGATCTTTATCCTATCCATGCTATTACATTACATGAATATGATAAAGAAGGGCATCTGTAGACACTCAAAATTTTGGATTCTTGTTACTAACCCTACAGGAGGGCAGAATCGTCTTCTAAAGAAAACCCTGGAAGTTACCTCAATTTTTAACCTCGGAGATAAACCTGGGAGATCCAGTTTTCAACCTCAGAGCTAACCCCGAGGGATCCAGTTCAAGTTTCGGAGATAAATCCGAAAAAGTCAGTTCCAACCCCGGAGATAACCCCAGTAGGTCAAGCCAACCTCAGAGATAACCCTGAGGGCATTCAGTTGTCTTGATAGATTTATCTGATAATAACTTCGTTTATGCGCGTAGATCAACTCTAGATAGCATCAAGCAGATCATTTACATTCCTTTGTACATACATGCACATGTAGATTTCAGCATGTGAGTTCATCTTCGTTTAGAAGATATGTTTGACTTTCATTACCTAGTTTAGAACTGATTTTTGAATAATGCATTGGATCAACTCAAAGTGTAAATTTTATGTTCGTGAGAACTTGCTTTGATAACAATTGTTATTTCCCAAAGGCACACTATAGATCTAGAAGGAAGGGTTGAATAAATCTTTAAAATTCTTTCATAATTACTTATTTGAGAGTTACCAAATAATTAATTAATTAAGATTATCTATATGCAGCGGAATATAAGTTAGAAAACTCCCCTTGAAGATTTACTTGGAAATATCAGTTCCTAAAAAATTTCTATGAATGAACAAACACATAGAAGATTTAACAGTTATAAAGTGTAGAATGTAAAAGACACAAGAGGTTTTAAGTGGTTCGGAGACTAAACAACTCCTACTCCACTCTTCTACTCAACGAGTAGGATATCCACTAAGGATATAGGCCCAGTAGACCATTTACATCTGAATCCCTAGGATTCCTTCGAGTCACAAAGTCTCGGTATTGATTCACTTAGACTCGCCAATTCGATCACTAATAAATAGGATCTACTGACTCCAATTCGGCCCTTAAGATCAGGATCCACCAACCCTAATTCCTGTTAGTAGAAGCGTGTGTTGAGGTGCTGCTAAGATGGATTGAATGCTCTTCATCTTATGGTACTTAGCAACATTGTTGCTCATCTTTTTGGTGCTTGCTGAATTCTATTTTTGAAGCTTGATTTCATCTGATTGCGAACAACTATTCATGATAAATGTTAATGTATTGCTAAGCTGTCCACTTAAGCTCTTTATCTTTTATGATTAGCAACATTGAACATTTTTCAAGATCGTAGACTTGAGGTCTACGTCTTCAACTAGTTGATTCTAAGTGTTCCTGATGAAACGTATGATGGTGCTTTGACGTTTGCCATCTAATCTACCACTCTTATGTCATCAACATCATGGCTTCTTCAAATTTGGACCTTTAATTTTTCCATGTCTTCCATTTCCTAGGCTCTACAGCTCTGGCTCAATTGCTCTTGAGCTTTTTAGCTCTTTCATCTTTGGCTCTGCCACTCTGACCTTTTGGTTAACATTCAAAATTTTGCATTCCTGTTACTAACCCTGCAGGAGGGCAAAATCTTCTTCTAGAGATAACCCTGGAAGTCATCTCAATTTTTAACCCGAGAGATAACCCCGACAGATCCAGTTTTCAACCTCGGAGATAACCCCGAGGGATCCAGTATAAGTTCTGGAGATAATCCCGAAAAAGTCAGTTCCAACCCCGGAGATAACCCCGGGAGGTACAGTACACACCCCGAAGATAACCCCGGGAGGTCAATCCAACCTTAAAGATAACCCTGAGGACATTCAGCATCCGCAGCAGCCCAATCTCGAAGATGACCCTGAGAAATGACTTCTATAACTGCGCCAAAGCCATAGATAACCCTGGTCGGGGAAAAATTATCATTTTACCACCTCAACACCATATTCACGTCGTCTCAACACAATTCAATTCACACTGCGTATCAAGGTGTCCCACAAGAACCATAGCTCAAATCCCGAGTGACAACTGCATAAGACAGTACAACGGATAGACTTTGAAGACTTGGAGATCTGGTCATAGACCCATCTTCCCGGCTTCGTACAACCTCTAATCCTATGTTATCATGTAGCTCTCGACAACAGCATTCCGAAAAGGTACATCACTCCTTTATCGGATGCTCGGATTAAAAGTTATAAAGGTTTGAGCGGGTCGCGCGTAGACTAAGTGCACGTACTTTGAGACGACGGGACTCACATGGCCCGGAAAAGCTCGGTCAGTCGCAGGTAGACCCGTGGCTGCGGCCATCTGGTCTTTAAGTATGAGCTCTTGGCAGCTCATTTGAAAAAAAAAGAAAAAAAGAGAGAAAACTCTGTCCATTTTAGCCTGTGAGCCCTACTAGAGTGCTCTAAACTGAGTGATTCTTCTTTCTAAACACTTGTAAGCTCGTGTTTTGTAACATACAGAAATTTAATAGGTGGAAACCGAGTTTTCAGGCGTCAAAAACTATTTAAAGTCTTTTTGGCAGCCCACTGTAAGATTTTTCAGATTTTTAAACTTTCTACTACTTCTATATATATATATATATATATATATATATATATGTATGTATATATACATTTATATTTCTGTCAGGCCTAGAGTTTACTTCGTGGCCATTTACCACTTTTATATATATATATATATATATATATATATATATATATATATACATATATATATATTTACATTTACCACTTTTATATATATATATATATATATATACATATATATATTTACATTTACCACTTTTATATATATATATATATACATATATATATATTTACAATTACCACTTTTATATATATATATATATATATATATATACATATATATATATATTTACATTCATGTCTGGCTTGGAGTTTACTTCGTGACCTTTTACTGCTTTTATATATATATATATATATATATATATATATATATATATATATATATATATCTACATTTCAAAGTCCTGCCTGGAGTTTACTTCGTGGCAGTTGATCATCCATATATATATATACTTATATATATTTACTGCTTCTATACAAATATCTACTTTAACTGCTTTCATAATATAGATATTTAATCTTTCAGCCTGCAGGCTAGATTTGCCTAAATCTGGCTACTTCTTACTTTAACCGGTTCAAAAGTGATTAAACTGGAATCGTTGAAGCTAGAATGGTTTAGATTTACTCAAATTTAGTTCTTTTTCTAGCTTATGTACATTTTTTCTTTTTCATGTGAGCCTAAGAATCATGTGATCACTGATTTAGCCTCTGAATCTAAATTCGGTTCCCATGATGGACATTTCTCAGCTGCAGCCAACTTGTAAAATTATCTACGGTGTCTGAATATCCTTAGATGGCTATCATGTCCACAAGGAGTTCGACACTGCTATGTATCTTATTTTCTCAAAGATGCCTCGCATCTCAAAAATAAAAGCAATCAAGCCGAACATAATAAAATGGAAGTATCAAAGGCCTCAATTACTATTGAGCATAAAGGTTTGAAAAACCTGTTTTACAAAACTTCACTGCAAGTTAAACCCTTTGTATATAGGTGCAAACAAGACATAGCACTACTTCCAGATAATTGCACATAGGCCTTGCACACACATACGCAGATAAAAGTTAGTGAAAAGTGGCAGCAACCGTGTTATCGCGGAAGTCGAGGGGTGCCTAACACCTTCCCTCTGCTTAATCAAGCCCTCGGACCCTAACGAATCTCGATTTTCAATACCAGTTAAACAATGTCAAACCATTGGGTCTTTGTGCAAACCTTTTCTCGGTTGAGTTGATGCAACCATTTAAAATTACCAACTGGCGACTCTAATAGTCAAATCGTCGACATATACATGTCGGACCTTTTCAACTTGTTTTTTCAAACAAAACTCACCTAAAATGAGAACACCAAAAGACAAGAATATAAGAGGGAAAATAAAAATCCAGACGTCGACACTTTTCATGTACTCATCAGCTTCCTACAATCTGATGAGGTGCTGCCAAGATTAACTTTAATCTCCTTTTCTTTTGGGCTTGGCAGCTTTGAATGTTTCTCTGCTGGTAGAGTTGACCTTACTCTACGTTTTCTCTTGTTCAGCCCGATGTTTATCTCTGATGATGATCCTTCTTTTGTATTGATGTTCAGTTTTCATCATCTTCTTTTGAATGATGTTATCTTTTTTCGTTGAGAAGTATCCATTGGGACATTTAATGAATATATACTATGATATCTCTGATGTTAACTTTCTGAGGCTCCGTGTAAGCGTACTTTCTGACTTAGGAATTGTCACATCAGTCAATATCTTCACTAGCTTTTCTGACAGCTTGCGTTTGGCCAACTAGTCGGTAGATATATCTTTGCTTTCTACCAAAAATATTTCTTCTGATACCTTGAGATCATCTTCTTTCAGCGTTCCATTTTTCAGTCTTATTGTTAGACCTGACATACACTCTACTGTGACTTCATCTTCTGTTATACTTCTTGATTGCTTCATGATGATTGGATCTGCTTAACAAACTCTTCTTCGTTCTCTTAATTCTTTTAGCTGTCCTGCGAAGTTTATAACCTCTTTCAGAGTGAGCTATTCTCCTTTGTTCTCAAATACTTGTTGCTTCTATACGAAGTCTTGATTGCTTTACGATCTCTTTTTAGTTCTATGATTAGGTAGAATATCATTGTAGTGACTTTTAGATTTCTTCTGGAGATTTCTTCTTGTGAGAGATATACTTAGATATCATCAGAGTATATTCTCTTTCCATATACTTCTTCTTGAGTAATCATCACTTTATATCCATGGTACACACACTGAGCTTGGTGATCTCCTCTAGTTCGTGCAATCAGCACTTCACATATTGGTATACTTTTCTGAGGCTGACTTTACGATCTTGATCTCACTGAACGATCTTGGATTTATCTTTTGATATTACTTTTATTTAGTGTCTACTTGGAGTATTCTACAATTTTACTAAGCCATCTTTACTTTGTGGTTCATTGATTCATTTAGCAAGTTGGTCGACTTTGTCAGATGAATTTTAACAGCTTCTTCGTCTCCTTTTGCAGCTCTTTGTTAGCCTTGCAACTTTAATTGAGATCATTTGTTCACTTCACGAACTGATTTTCTGTCTATGAGATGGAATGAACTATGTGATCTTCTAATGTTGTATGAACATTGTTGACTCTAAGAAGTATCTCCATAATTTGAACTGGCAGAGTAACTTTACTATCATGATTTCTTATCATCTATACATTAGATCAATTCTCATAAGATCAACCCAACATTATTTGATCTTTCTAATCTAAGTCCTTGTGCATCAATTCTTTTTAAAAGGAGTTTACATAACTTACTTGTACAAATCTACATTAATCAAATTTTCCCATTAAGCACATGTAGATTTCTCTACTGATGATATTTCTATCATGCAGAGCATCCTTTTACACTGATTATATCTATTATACATGCAGATAGGATAAAGATCATCCTAACAAGTTTGATCATATTATTCTAATTCCTTGTACATAAATATCTCAATTAAGGACAGTGCAAAACTTATCCATACAAATATACTTTTTATTCTTCATCATTAAATCATATACATGTTTCATCATCAAATCATATACATTTTGAATCTAATAAGGGTTTTAATCAAACTCCCCCTTACTTAAGCAGTCTTCTAATCTATTATTAGATTTTTAACAGACCTTATAACTGTCGAAGGTGAAGGACTGACCTTATAACCATCGAATATATATGATTGACCTTATAATTGCCAAAGGTGGATGACCGACCTTATAACCACTGAAGATAGATGACCGATCTTATAACCGCCGAAGGTGGAGGACCGACCTTATAACCGCCGAAGATAGATGATTGACCTTATAGCCGCCAAAGGTGGATAACCGACCTTATAACCGCTAAAGGTGGAAGATCGACCTTATAACTGTCGAAGATAAATGACTGACCTTATAACCGCCAAAGGTAGATGATCGACCTTATAACCGCCGAAAATGGATGGCCGACCTTATAACCACCGAAGATAGATGACTAACCTTATAACCGTCCAAAGAGGATGACCAACCTTATAATCGCTGAAGGTGGAGGAACGACCTTATAATTGTCGAAGGTGAAAGGAAGGCCTTATAACTGTCAAAGATAGATGACCGACCTTATAACTGCTAAAGGTGGATGACTGACCTTATAACCGCCGAAGGTGGAGTACCGACCTTATAACCGCTGAAGATAGATGACCAACCTTATAACCGCCAAAGGTGGATGACCGACCTTATAACTATCACAGGTAGAGGACCGACCTTATAATTGTCGAAGATATATGACCGACCTTAGGGGTGTTAGCCAAGCAGAGTAGCTCGATACTTGACTCGAGATAGATTCGAAATTCCAAAGCTCGAATTCGAAGTTGATTCGAGTCGAATATGATCCATACTCGTTTTCTGTTTAATGATACACGAGTCGAATTCGAGTATACCAGTATTCGCTCATATTAGGGTTCGAGTATTTTATTTTTTCTCGAACCATACTCGATACTTGCTCGATGGATCATATTCGAATATTGGTCTGATCCATACTAACAAGCTAAATATGTGATATTTGTATCAATTTTTATAATTTATAAAGTTTAGTATTAAATTGTGTAAGCTTTTACTTGAATAAATCAGTGAATTGATTGTCAATTCGTATTACATTCTTTGTAATTTCTTTACATAAATAAAAGTAAAAGACTTTTATATATAAACATTAGTTCAATAATCAATTTAGTATGTAGTGGCTCAGTATTAAGTGAAATGGTTCATATTCAAAACTTAATTTGAAGGCTCGCGAATAACTTATTTTGTAAACGAGTCGAGTATTTACGAGCCGTGTAGGTCCGAGTAATGATCCGAGTTGAATTTGGCGCAAAATTAAAAATTTCTTATCGAATTCGAGCTCAATTTTTTCGAGTCGAGCCGAATCTGAACATTAGAGTGTTCGCTGAGATTCGACTCGTTTTTATCCCTAACCGACCTTATAACCGCCAAAGGTGGATAACCAACCTTTTAACCGCCAAAGATAGATGATCGACCTTATAGCTAGGACTGAGTAAAAAAACGGATAAAACTGATTCGAACTGAATTTTTTTAACCGAATTTAATATCTGATTTTCGGGTTCGGGTTTGGTTTTTAAAATTTTGTTATTTGGTTAAACGAATAACCGAATAAGAAATTAAACAAATTAAAGCCTTAAAATTTATAACAAAAAAACAGACAAAGTAATGAGTAATCTCTCGTCTCAATCTCCGTCTCTGATCTCTCATTTTTCACTAGTCAATACCCTCACACCTCAGATCTCTCATCTCAGATTTGCCGCTCTCTGATCTCTTAGATCTTTCACTCTCTGTTTCTCTGATCTCTCATCTCTCATCTCTCATCTCACTCTATGCCCTAGTGCTCTAACCCAAAACCTCCGTCCCCAAATCGTGAGTCGTGACTCCGCTCCGCTACTGGCCTCTTGTGTCCGGCGTCTCAGAACATAAAATTCACTCAATCTCTATCTCAAAAAACCCTAAACCCCGTTGATTCCTTACTTTCCTCTGGTAAGCTTCACTCATTTATTAATATTATCTATATAATACATTTCAGTTCCTTAATATATGAAATGTATGCACTTGAGTTCGAATTATTTCTATGAAGAAACCTGAAATATTATAGCTTATGTTTTTAAAATCACGAATTTGAATTGTTTAGGATAGTATTGGCTTAATTTTCTTTAATTATAATCAATACACTTGTTGGTTTCTGTCAATTGCACCAAATGACCTCCAATTTCGATGTGAATTTATGGTTTTTATTAATGCCAGAAATATTTGATAATTTAAGTTGTAAAGTCGGGACTTTCAGTTCTTTGGATAAAGACTTCAGCTTTCTTCAATAATAATGCAATAGTTGTGTTCTGTGAATTGGGTTTGACAAAATAACCTTTGGGTTAGCCTATGGAATTATATATGGATTTCTTACCAAAAGACCAAAACTATTATTACTTTAGCTGTAAAGTCATTAATTTTTATTTTTGGGATAAAAGGCTAAAAGCTTTTGTTAATAATAATGCATTAGTTGTTTTATGGGAATTGAATTTAAACAAACGACCTCCATTTAATCTCTAAATTTTTTTTAAAAATAAAATACATTTAATTGTTGCAGTTTGGTCTATTAAATGATATGTATAACATGTTGATCCCCGTTGCTCATTGTTACTGCTATTAAGATTTGTTCTTTTTTATATATTGAAATTGGTAGTGTTTTAATAATATTTATTATTCCGTCGGTAGATCTGATTGATTTAATTTAGATATTGTTGGTGATAAGATAATAGTGGTTGGAGGTTTGAGCTTCTTCTATGTTTCTTCCAGTAATTTACATAACCTCTTCTTTTATTAGTGTTTTAATCGAATATGGGCTTCTATTTTCTAATATTTCTGGTGTATCATTAATTATGTATTATTTTGAAGTATGAAATTCTCATTCACATCTATCTCAAATCTTAAAGCAATAAAAATAATATACAGAAAGCCATCAAAAGGAGAGCTAGACCAATGTGGCTTGAATTTGCACCCTTGGAGCAATTATATCCATTAACCTTGAGTCCTTGATAACATTTCAATATTTGTATTTCAGGGCTGTGGATTGAGTTGAAAATAAAAATAAGGAACATTAGAAGGTAGAACTGTTGAAAGAGTAAATGATACGCAAACCACTTTTCAACATCTAGTTGGTTGCCAATCAGAATCTATACATTGAAATATCCATGAAGTTTTTAACTCTTGTATTGAATATGCATAATGATTAATGCATCTAATTTTTGTTTTGTGAAGTGCTATTTTTGCTGACTTGTTTCTGGCCTTCTGCTCATCTGATGTGCTGCATGTTGATGACCTATTGTTACTTGTTAACCTGTTATGGTCTTTAGACTCTCATGGATTATTAATTTATTATGGACTAATTAGACTTTGTGAAATTATGGATTATGTACAATGTATTGCTAATTTTAATCATGTTAAGGTTTTGAATTATTATGTATTATTAATTTTAGTCAAGTATTGATTGCTTCTGCTATTGACTGTAATGTTGTTAAGTGTAGGAAATCTTAATTTTGGATATTGACCGAATAACCGAATAGTAAATTATGTAATTTAGTTATCTACTAGTTCGGTTAACAGTTCAAATATAAAAAATGTTTTCATTTCGGTTTTTGGTTATAACCGAATAAGCTATTCGGTTCGGTTATAACCGAATTGCTCACCCCTACTTCTAGCTCGCCCAAAAATATTTCCTCCTTCGTCAACTTTGTTGTGGTGCCGAATAGAGAGATGATCCACAAATACATTTGATCGCAGAGAAACGATTAGTAATGACAATCTTATTGGAAATTTTACGTTTAGATCTACTATAGTCAAAGACCGTAGAAAACTTGTGACTCCATCAAAATAGGTCCACACAACCCATTCTGAGTCGTCAAATATATGGTACAAAATTCAAATACAACTTTATTTATACAACTATTAATTGTCGTGTAAAATACGACAAAACATACGCTGTGAGTTTTAATACAAATATTATCTCGTAGACAATATCCAAATTCAAATAAAATCCTCATTATAATTATTGTCACACTATTTTATAAAATAGTGAGGATTACTAAAATAACTATCTTGGACCATTATTCCACTCCCCGACTAGTCCCAACTACATTCTCACCTCCTAAGAAGAACAATGGAACCAAAAGAAAAAGGGTGAGCTCAACTAGCTCATTAAAGAATATTATGACTAAGATAATGTAGAATAAATTATCCTTAGTCCTCAACAGGAAAAAATCGGATAGAATACAATAGACAACAAGTTTTAGATCAACAACTGCAGCGAAAACAACAATCCATTAGAAAAGTCAAGTAGAGCATGATGTCTACTATCTTCTATGATTTAAAAGTTCATCATCAATATTTTATCTCTGTAACACCAATCAATAAATATTTTCAATCAACGAATTATCTATGCACTACGGGTCAAAGATAATCGTTTGCATCACCAGTGGTAATGATCATGTCAAACACCAGTCCATCTATGCACTACGGGCCAAAGAGGATTTTCACCACAAATATTTATCTGTAACATTAAAGATTATGATTATACCAATACAAAATTTTTGGTCATAATCATACCAATCAACAGTCCATCTTTGCACTACGGGCTAATGATGACTTACAGTACAATATAAGCATGAGAATGATGACAATGATATAAAGAATCAATCAAATGAGATCAAAGATAAATATTAAAGATTTCTAATTAAATTTATCCAGAGTTCAAAAAATATCCAAATTGTCAACATGATAACTATTTGTGAAGTATAATTCAAGAATGATATTCATGTATCAAAAATAATTTGGACCGAAATGAAAATTAAATTCTATTGTGAACAGTACTCATGAATAGTACCGTATGAATAATATCGTATGGATAGTATCGTATGAATTGTACCCATGAATAGTATCCCAACATGAAAAAAATAAAAATTTAATAAGAAATTTCAGACTAATATTTCAGTAAAATGATATTAGATAAAGCACAAAACTTAAGGAATTTTTAATCATTTTAAGAATTATAGAAGCAATTATTACCATAGTAAGTTTAAATTTAGCAATATGAAATGAAATAATATCACTTGCATAATATGGAATATGAAAGAAAATGATATTTCTTACGAGTATTGATATAAAATAATATCCTTTACCTTAGTAGTAACTAGATTTGACTGGAATATCGGATATTATCCTGAGAAAATCTTATACTAAAAGTTACACTCAAAATATTTTTATACTCAAAAGAAATACTCACAATATTGCAGTAGGAATGTTTAAAATATTTTGAGTGTGTAGGATGGAGGTTTGTAAAATCCCAACTTTCATAAATAAAGATTATTTTTTTCTCGAAATATATTTTTGAATATTAAGGTGTGAATTTGTAATAATGTTATAGTTATGGGTAATATTTATAAATTTTACAAAGTAAGCAAGTTGTTATATAATATTCGATTGATCATGGAATATTCATTTTAACAGGGAATATTCGTACGACGGCACAATCATTGGTAGACCCCACAACGAAATTATTGTCGGAATGAGAAAACGACATAAATATTTTTTTATAAAAATAACGGCGAAAGTTTTACCGTTAACTGTTGAAATACCCAGTGATGAAAAGCACAGTAATACGCGTGATTGTATAGTAGCACACGGTATTAATTATTGATGCTTACGTGAGAAGTCACTCAGTTTTATTCAATTATTGCTACAGTAATTGTTGCATAGTATCTCACGTTATTTGATTTAATTATTGTCAATATTTTATATATTATTAAATCAATAATTGAGATAACAAAGTTATTCATATTATTATTTGCAATATTGATGATGTCTAGAAAGTTTTGTCGAGAAGAGGTTTGGTCACCTAATTGCGCGCCAATAGAGAGATTCTTATAGGAAAGTCCCCTCTTTCCTGAGAACGACCTGGTTGTTAAATATTACGAATTATAATAATGATGATAAATGATATTAAAAATATTGATAGAATTTTTATGAAGTATTTGTGATAATTTTGGCTTATCTTATGAACCCTCATTTATTCATTTTTTTAAAATAATCGGTAGAAAGTCATTCAAGTGTATATATATAAGTTTTGTTTTATTTGATTATAAATAGAATATATTTTATTTTATTTAAAGTTTTCGTTTTATTAAAATATTTTATTGTGTAGTGCAGCATAGTAAATCAAAATTTTCAAACGTTTCAGCCGAACGAATTCACCCGTGAATTCATTCTGTGCGTCCGTGATTAAATTTTTCAAATAGTATTCCTTCCATTCTCTTATAAATAGGATGTTTAGTTAGAATTGAAAATCACACCAGAATCAGAGAATTCTTCTTCTATAATATTGAGTGTATTTCTTTCGAGTTTTAGAAAGTTTTGAGTATAGAAAATAGTTCAAGTTTTCTTTAAGAATATCACCACTATACCAGTTGGAATACTCTTCATTTTAAGGTAAATGATATTATTTTTGTTCAATATTCGTAAGAAATAATATTTTTTTCCATACTCTGTAGTATGTAAGTAATATTATTTCATTTCAGAATTTTACACTCATTTTTTTAAGTTTTGGCTTCTATACTCCATGAAATTAGTAGAATATCCTTGATATTTGCGCTTCATCCAGTATCTTTTCATTAAAATATTATTCTGAACATTTTTGATAAGTTTTAATTTTTTCATGCCGGATTACTATTCACGGGGTTACTATTCCTGAAGTACTATTCACGGGATATTCACTCGGGTACTATTCACCCAGAATACTAATTATAACAAAAATTAATTTTTTTTTTCGGTCCAAATCATTTTTGGTACAATATTATTCTTGAATTTTACTCCACAAAGCAGTATCATGTTGATAATTTAGAAATTATTGAATTCTTGATAAATTAAATTATAAATCTTTAACAATTTATCATTTACTTTCTTTTAATTGAATTCTTATATATATCATTGTCATCATCCTCATACTTATATTGTGATAAAAGTCATATGTAGCTTATGTGCATAGATGTACTGTTGATTGGTATGATTATGACCAGGGATTATTCGGTATATGTAATCATGACCGTAATGTTACAAATGATGTGGTAAAAATTCTTATTGGCCCGTAGTGCATTGATGGACAGTTGTTGGCATGATCATGACCATTGATAAAAATACGAATATCTTTGGCCCGTAGTGCATAGATAATTTGTGGTCGTGATACTAATGAATATTCTTGACCGTAGTGCAGGGATGATTTGATGATGTGAATTAATTATTAAGCTGAGTCTCAGTGATAAAATTGATGATAAACTTTTTAAATCATAGAAGAAAGTAGATATTATGCTCTACTTGACTCTTCTAATGGATTGCTTGTTACGCTGCAGTTAAACTTGATGTTTATTATATTTTATCAGTTTAACACTGTTGAAGGCTAACGATAAATTATTCTACATTATCTTAGTCATAATATTTCTTACTGGGATAGTTGAGCTCACCCTTTGCTTTCATTGTTCTCTTCAAGAAATGAGAATATAGCAGGGATTAGTCGGGGAACGGAGTGACGGTCCAGATATTTGCATTAATAGTCCCCCATTATTCAGTGAAATAGTGTGATAATAAATGTAATGAGGACTCCATTTGAGTTTGAATACTGTCTAGAAGACAATATTCGTATTAAAACTCTCAGCTTATGTTTTGTCGTATTTTACACGACAGTTGTATAATTAAGTTGTATTTGAATTTTGTACTATGTATTTGATGACTCAGAATAGGTGATGTATACCTATTTTGGGGGCGTCACAAGGTTGCCCTTCCTTTTATAGTGAAATTCGGAGGAGAAAAGCAATTTATTCTGCCTAACTTTTCTTTTTTCTTCTCTGCCTAATTTTTTTTTTCTTTCATGCCTAACTTTTCCTCACTTCTTATTGGTTGAGGACCCGCCCACCAATTTGGAAGATGAAATACATTGCAGGGGAAATAAAAAGCAAGCGTGCACGGAATGGTTTTGGAAAAAGAATTCAAAATCAAAATGATAACCTTCACTCCACTTTTATTCACATGCTAAAAATAATAATATTACTTAAACAATTATAATATATTATAATAATATATTTGAATGAATATTTTATCGGAGAAGATAATTGTCAAACTTTTAATAAATATTTCATGTTAAATTCATTTATTTATATCAAAATTGAACCAATATCCACCACATAATAATTATTCATAACTAATATTATAAGTTCGCAATATTAACAACCAGATCATTCCCAGGAAAAAGAGGGTTTTTTGACAAGAATTTATCCTTACTAGCGCGTAATTATATAACCTAACCCCTTTTCTCGACAGAAATTTCTAGACTAATAATATGAATAATTATGTCATGCATAGTAGCACATGGTATTGAAATACTGTTGAAATATCCGGTGATAAAAGTACAGTAATACGCGTGGTTGCACAGTAGCACACGATATTGTACAATATCTTTGATTATTGATGCTTACGTGAGCAGTCACTCAGTTTTATTCAATTATTGCAATAGTAGTTGATGCATATTATCTCATATTATTGATTCATTTATTATCACAGTATCATCTGTATAATATTTTATATTATTAAATCAATAATTGAGACGACACAGTTATTTATATTATTATTTGTATTATTGACAATGTCTAGAAAGTTCTGTCGAGGAAAGGAGTTTGATCATCTAATTGCGTGGGAGAAGTCATTATCAGAAAGTCCCCTCTTTTCTGGGAATGATCTAGTTGTTAATATTGTGAGTTATAATATTAATGATGAATAAATTTTATTAAAAATGTGTTTTAGTGAAATCAAGTGATTTGTGATAAATAGAGGGAATTTTTTATGAAGTATTTGTTGTAAGTTTGACATATTACATAGACCCCCACTTACTCATTTTTTAAAATCGTCGGTAGAAAGTTGTCTCAATTTTTGTATAAAATAGAAAACTTTACATATAAAACAGAGTACTTTTTATAAATAGAATATATTATATTTTATTATATTGCATAGTATTTTCATAGTACTGTATAGTGTTTGTATAGTACTGCATAGTATTTGCATAGTGTTTGTATAGTAAAATTAAAAAATTTCAGTCGAATTTTCGGCGCCCGTGAAGAAAGTATTGTGCAGTTCGTGATTTTTTTTCTTTAATAGTATCCTGTCATTTTCCTATAAATAGGATGCTCAGTTTATAAATGAAAATCATACCAGAATCAGAGAATTCTTCTTCTATAATATTGAGCGTATTTCTTTTGAGTTTAAGGAAACTTTGAGTGTAGGAAATAGTGCAAGTTTTCTTCAAGAATATCCTCGTTATACTAGTCAAAAGTACTCTCCTTTTAAGGTAAGGGGTATTATTTATTTCATATTCAAAAGAGATATTATTTTCCGTATTCGTAAGAATATTATTTTCGTTCAATTTTCGTAAGGAATATTATCTTCGTTCAATATTCGTAAGGGATATTGTTTTCGTTTAATATTTATAAGGAATATTATTTAAATCAATATTCGCAGCGGAAATAATAATTCATTAAAAGAGTTAAGTAGAAAATAAAATCTACTATCTTCTATATATGAATTTAAAAGTTCATCGTCAATATTTTATCCCTGTAACATTAATCAATATATATATATATATATATCTGGAATCAAATGTTCATCTTTGCACCACAGACCAAAGATATTCATCAGTTGGTCATGTTCATCTAAACACTTGTTCATTTTTGCACTACGGGCCAAAGATATTTATCAAAAAATTATTCATCTTTGCACTACAGACCAAAGATATTTAATAATATCATCATTTAGGACTGAGGATGATGAAAAATATTTTAAAGAAAACGAATCTAGTGAAACAAAAGAACAAATATTAAGGATTCGTACTTTAAACAATTCAAGTTCAAAAATATTTCATAAATAATCATAGTGGAGTAAAATTTAAGACTGATCAAAACATGGATACAATCAAAGTTAGTATCCATAATAGATATCTTAGACAAAAATAAAATTTTTTATTTTCGGTGAATAGTGCCGTATTCGTGAATAGTGCCGTATACGTGAATATTAACTCCGACACAAAAAGTTTTAAATTTGATAAAAAATTCAGACCAATATTTTGGCATAATGATATTGAAAGAAATAATATCATTTACGAAAAAAATAGCATCCCTTACCTCGAAAAAACAGTACTTCTGACTGGAATACAAGATATAGTGCTGAAAGAACTTGCACCGTATAGCAACACTTAAACTATCAAAATACTCACAAGAATACGCTTGATAATATAGAAAGAAAAAATTTTAGTTTCTGGTGTGATTTTCAATTCTAACCTAAGCATCCTATTTATAGGAAAAGTAGAAAATTTAATAAAATAATAATATTTATAAATTAAATTCCTATGCACACCTTACAAGTTGATTTCAACCATTTAACACATGCCCACAAATGAAAAAAACATTTTTCTTTTAAAAATTATTTAAAACTTCAAAAATCAATTATTCTAGAACTTCAATAATTCATAATAAATAGCTCTTTTATCAGAAAAATTTGAATCTTATGTCCTTTTATAGGAAATTCAATTCTCTACAACTTTGTAAGTTTAAGGTTTTCTAAATTTCAAACAGAAATTAACCGAAATTCACATACGGACGATTTTACAAGCTATAATCAAATTTCAGCCAAGAAATGGGGTCCACAAACATGAAAAATATGTTTTAAATATTTTTTGTAACAAAAATATTCTTTCTCCTCATTTATTCATATATCCACATTCATTGTAAAAATATCACCATTATTATATTATTATAATATAATAATATATTTAAATGAAATATTTTATCATAAAAGATAAAATATCAATTTTCAACAATTGTTATATCAAAAATTTTCTCATTATATCCACATAAAAATGAATATTTTCCTTATCATATAAATCAATAATTAATTATTCACAAATAAATATTACGAATCACAATACTGACAACCAGACCGTTCCTAGGAAAGAGGGGGCTTTCCAATAAGGATTTCTCCTTACTGGCGCGTAACTAGGTGATCAAACCTCTCTTTAGACAGAATTTTTTATACATTGCCAATAATGTTATCTAATAATATTATTCAAATATGAATTATTAATCTGATAATGAAAAATACTGTGTATTGAAACAACAATAATATAAAATATCAACGTAGCAATCAATAAAATAAAATATTGAACTGTAATTACTGTAATAATTATTGAGTAGTGCCTTCTTACGTAAGAATTAATAATTGGTGCAATACTATGTGCTACTGTGCAACAACGCGTATTACTGTGTTTTAACCACCAGGTATTCTAACAGTATTAACGGTAACAACTACGCCGTTATTTATAAACAATTTATACTTGTCGTTTTCTTCATCCAATCGCATTCCGTTATTGGGCCTACACAAGGCTGCGCCGTCGTACGAATATTTTTCGATAGTAAGAATATTCAACGACCAAACGAATATTCCCCGACAACAATGAATATTTTATAATCACTTGCTTATTTAAAATATTTGCGCATTTTACCCATAACTAACCACATTAATCAAATCAATCCCTACTATTATAAAATAATAAATAGAGAAATTCAATTTCATTTACAATAAGTTGGGGTCTTACAACCTCCCCTCCTTATGAAATTTCGTCCTCGAAATTGACATACGTACCTGGTGTTTCGAAAAAGTGAGGATACCTCGCTTTCATTTCTGTTTTTAACTCCCAGGTCATTTCCTCAATAGCATGGTTCCTCTACAAAACTTTGACTTGTGGTATGACCTTTGTACGTAGAACATGCTCTTTCCTATCCAAGATCTTAACATATACCTCTTCGTATGTTAAGTCTTCAGCTATCTCATCTGGTTCTAACTCAATAATGTGGTTTGGGTCTTTCACATATTTACGAAGCACAGATATGTGAAAAATATTATGAACACGAGACATGCTTGGAGGTAACGCGAGTCTATAGGCCACATTTCTTATTTGGTCAAGAATTTGAAATAGACCGATAAATCGTGGATTGAGCTTCCCTCTCTTCCCAAATCTTGTAACTCCCTTCTATGGAGCAACTTGCAACAATACATGATCCCCAATACTAAATTTCACGTCCTTTCGATGAAGATCCGCAAAACTTTTTTGTCGATCTTGTGCCGTTTGTATACGTTGTCGAATCATTTGAATCTTTTCCGTAGTCATACGTACCAACTCTGGTCCCAACAATGTTGCTTCACCCACCTCATCCCAACATATTGGAGAGCGACACTTTCGTCCATATAATGCTTCGAATGGAGCCACACCTATACTTGCCTGATAACTGTTGTTGTAGGAGAATTCCACCAATGGTAAATATTTATCCCAACTCCCTTTGAAGTCTAAGACACAGAGTCTTAATAGATCTTCAAGAGTTTGAATAGTTCTCTCTGATTGTCCGTCCGTTTGAGGATGGTATGCCGAACTGAATCGTAAATCCGTGCCCATAGCTTTCTGCAAACTAACCCAAAATCGTGAAGTGAATCTTGGGTTACGATCCGAAACTATAGACACTGGCATGACATGCAATCTCACAATCTCATTTATATACATACGAGCAAGACGTTCAAGAGAATAAGTCTCACGTATAGGCAAGAAATGTGCAGACTTGGTTAATCTATCAATAATAACCCAAATAGCATCTACGCCTTGAGAAACCTTGGGAAGATCCGTAACGAAATCCATAGTAATATGTTCCCACTTCCCATTTAGGAATCTCAGGTGGTTGTAATGGATCCTTTGGCACTTGATGCTCCGCCTTTACATGTTGACAAGTTAAACACCTCGAGATAAACTTCGCAATCTCTCTCTTCATATTGTTCCACCAAAATGTATGTCGAAGATCAGGATACATTTTGGTACTTCTAGGATGAACTGCAAACGGTGTGTTGTGTGCTTCCATCATGATTCTATGTTTCAAATCAAAATCGTTAGGAACGCAAAGTCTGGAGTGAACTCAAAGTACTCCTTCTTCATCGATTCTTACTGCTGGAATAGCACCTTCTTGCACTTTCTTCTTCATACGTATCAGCTCTGGGTCTGTGGCTTGAGCAACTTTAACTTTTTCGATTAAAGTTGGTTCTATACGTATATTTGACATCATCGCATGGGTTCCCGGAGTCTTGAATTCTATCTTCATCTTTTGTAAATCACACAAAATGGGCCTTTGTATTAACATCGCACTCATTCCTGCATATGATCTTCTACTTAATGCGTCAGCTACCACATTTGCTTTTCCAGGATGGTATTGAATGGTATGGTCGTAGTCTTTCAACAACTTGAGTCAGCGTCGTTGCCGCATGTTGAGTTCTTTTTGGGTGAAGAAATATTTGAGGCTTTTATGATCCGAATATATCTCCACTTTCTCCTCATATAGATAGTGCCTCCAGATTTTTAACGCAAAAATGTCTACTGCCAACTCTAGATCATGAGTAGGGTAATTCCTCTCATATTCTTTGAGTTGTCGCGAGGCATAAGCTATGTATGACCTTCCCATATTGCATAAAAACACATCCTAACCCTTTGCCTGAAGCATCGCTGTAGATAACAAATCCATCCGAATAAGATGATATTGTCAAAACAGGTGCCGAAATGAGTCTCCCCTTAAGCTCTTGAAAACTCTTCTCGCATTCCTCGCTCCATACGAATTTTGTATCTTTCCGAGTCAGTTGAGTTAACGGATGAAAGAAGTAGCGATTCGAGAAAATCCTTCCACGAATCTCCGATAATAACCAGCTAAGCCCAGAAAGCTAAGTACTTCGGTCACGACTTCGGTTGCTCCCAAGTTTGTATTGCTTCAATCTTCACCGATGTCAACAGATACTCCATATTTTGACACCACGTGCCCAAGGAATGTTACTTTCTCAAGTCAGAACTCGCATTTCTTCAACTTGGCATATAACTTATTTTCACGAAGCCTTTGGAGTACAGCTTCAAATGGTGCTCATGATCTTCATGACTTTTGGAATATATGAGGATGTCATCAATAAAGACAACAATGAACTGATCCAAATATTCCTTGAATATTCGGTTCATCATATCCATGAAAGCCGCAGGAGCATTAGTCAATCCGAAAGACATGACTAAGAATTCATAATGCCCGTACCGAGTTCTGAAGACAGTTTTTGGAATATCCTCAATTCTAATCTTCAGCTGATGATATCCAGAACGAAGATCGATCTTTGAAAAGAATTGTGCTCCTTGCAACTGGTCAAATAAGTCATCAATACGAGGTAGTGGATTCTTATTCTAGATTGTGACATGGTTCAATTTTTGATAGTCAATACAAAGTCGCATACTCTCGTCTTTCTTCTTTACAAATAACATAGGAGCATCCCAAGGAGATGTACTAGGACGAATGAAATCGATGTCCAACAACTCCTGTAGTTGGACCTTTAACTCCTAAAGTTCAATAGGAGCCATTTGATATGTGATTTTAGAAATGGGCCTTATACCAGGTTCAAGGTCAATAAAGAATTCAACTTCATATTCTGGGGGTAGACCGAGAAGTTCTTCAGGAAATACGTTAGGAAATTTACTAACAACATGAATATTATTCAAACATGACGTGTCTTTATTCAAATCCATAACATAGGCTAAGAAAGCTTGACATCCGTTTTTTAATAAACGAATGGCTTTATGGCTTGATATGACAGTGATTGATTTTAGTGATTTAGTTGTTTGAATTCGCATAACAGGTTGGTTAGGAATATGAAAACTAACAACCTTACAAAAATAATTAATTTTGGCATGATGAGTATTTAACAATCAATCCCTAAAATCACGTCAAATGCAAGTCTCTTTTAACGCGATAGGGTCAACAGATAATGTGATGGTGCCAACTTGGATCAACCAAGATTTATAAAAAGTGGATATAATGAAAGTTTCTCCTAATGGAGTCTCCACAGAGATACGTCAAAGTCAAATTTTTTCTCCGGAGTCAAACTTAAACGTTGAGCACAAGTAGGAGAGATAAATGAATGGATAGAACCGGTATCTAATAAGGTATAAACTTCGTAAGAATTTATGATTAGCTTACCCGTGATCACCTCGTTTAGGTTTCTCGTATTTTGACCAGTCACAACAAATGCTCTTCCAGGAACCGCTGACTTTAACTTTTCTGGGACAGCCTTTTGAGTCACCATCCCTGCTTGACTTGGTTTCGCTATTGTACAATCTCGAGCGATATGTCCTTCCTTTCCATAATTATAGCATACCTTGAACTGTTGTGGGCAGTTTGTGTGACACCCCCAAAATTAGGTATACATCACCCATCTTGGGTCGTCAGATTCATAGTACAAAATGCAAATACAACTTACTAATACAACTGTCGTGTACAATACGACAAAACATAAACTGTGAGTTTGAATACAAATATTATCTTCTAGAGAGTATTCATACTCAAAAGGAGTCCTCATTACATTTATTAACACACCATTACATAGAATAGTGAGGACTACTAACTAATACTATCATTCGGACCATCACTCTGTTCTCCGAACTTGTCCCAGCTACGTTCTCATTTCTTGAAGAGAACAGTGAAAGAAAGGGGTGAGCTCAATAGCCCAGTTAAGATAATTATTATGACTAAGATAATGCAAAATAAATTATCATTAGCCTTCAACAATGTTAAACTGATAAAATATAATAGACATCAAGTTTAACTGCAGCGAAACAAGTAATCCATTAAAAGAGTTCAAGTAGAAAATAAAACTCTACTATTTTTTTATGATTTAAAGGTTTTTCAACACTGTGATCGCTGGGACTCAGCTTAATAAAATAATTCACATCATCGAATCACCCCTGCACTACGGCCAAGGATATTCGTGTATTTCATAATGGTCATGATCATGCCAACAACTTTCCATCAATGCACTACGGGCCAATGAGGACTTTTACCACATCATTTGTAACATTACGGTCATGATTATACCGAATAATCCCTGGTCATAATCATACAAGTCCATCTATGCACCTACAGGCCACAGATGACTTTCAACATTTTTAA